>JAPQRN010002667.1:0-51666 GCA_037367275.1 Coranthus polyacanthus | reverse complement strand
TTCTTTCTTTCTTTCTTTCTTTCTTTCTTTCTTTCTTTCTTTCTTTCTTTCTTTCTTTCTTTCTTTCTTTCTTTCCGAACAGTTTTTACTCACTCTGTTCCTGACCGACGCGACTTTGACCCAGCCATAGTTTAGATAGGAAGGATGAGTTACACCTTCGTCATTTATATTGTCTGCGACGTTTCGTTTTTACAAATTTGTAATGTTTTTCTAATTTGTTTTTATGTATTTATGAGTTTTTATAAGCTCATGTAGGTCTACTACGACCTGTGACGGCACCCACAACAAGTGTGTAACATGAGGTCGTATGTCAGATGTGTCACACGTGGCCACACAGAGCAATTAAAATATATAGTTGAAATATGGAATGAATGGAAAGCAGTACAGTAGCTACGCAAACGAGGATTAGGCCACTATGGAAGCTCCTCAATTGCTGCTTGACATGAGATCACAGTACAGTATGAACTCTCCTTCTTCGTGGAAATCTGATAAGTTAGTATATTTTATTACATGATAACTGATAAGTTGCCTGCAAGTCTAGAGGAAGAATCTGAGCCAAACCTAAAGCCACAGATACTTTTTATAAACTCTGTTGTTTGGTGAAAATATATGTTATTTAGCCATGACCCGGTAGTTACTGGTATCCTTGCCTTGGCATTTCTAAGTTAAACAGGTGGAAACAATGTTATTAAGATACTCTGTGGCAGAGTAAGGATGTGTTTACAACAATTCTGTTTAACTTTGTAAAAACTTAAATGTAACAGTCATGCAAGCTCAATAGTGAGGTGCCTTTATACGGCTAATACGTGCTCTGAGTACAGATTCTTTCATCTGTATCAGTTGTTATTGCATTAACAGGTTGTTAGTAGAAAAGGCTACTGCGATTGTGCAACAGGGAAAGATTTTAAAGTTGCTACAGAACAATTTATCCATGTGTGGCTTAGTGGAGAACAAAACATAGTCAACTGTATTTGCACTACAGATATCACGAACAATCATGGGCCATTTTGCTGGAAAACGTTTAGTTATGACCTTGTTATTGTTAAGATTGTGGACATATCTTGCGGATTAGGTTTTATGACGGGCATTCGTTTAGAGGTAGGTGAAACACATGGTTTATTGCAAAACAAAGATATAAAATATGTATAATAGGTATTTGTAAAATATATGTCACTGTCTTACTTTTGTAACCGCTATCTGCTCTTTGAAACCGGTTCAATATTTAGATTTTCTTGAGTATTTACTGCGTTGTAATCTGTGCTTTCAGTGCCCTACTTTTCTCCATCTTTGTCTGTGGGATTGTGCAACTACATGATACACATTTGTGGGTGAAGCAGAAATATAGAGAAATTCTACTCTAGATAAAACGTAGTTACACTTTCCATGAACTGTGAAGCTTTTTTTATTCTCATATCAGTCAAAATGATTTTCACTTCAGCTACATGGCAAATTGATTGTTACTGACTCTGTTTTACAGTTAGTTCATAGAGTAGTGTAGTCACTTTGTTCGTAACTCAAACATATGAACTTATATGATTCTTTTTATGAAAGAAAAAAAAGCAAGAGTTAGATGAGTATTTGTGACTATGACCCGACAAAATATTAAGAAATTATGCAGTTTCTTCAAAGGGTAATTACTATAAAACAGTGAACAGAGCTCATTCTGAATACCTCTAAACACACTACCTATCAACACTGCTGAAATCCTTTAAACTTTAAAATCAGCTGATCCTGTGTCAGCACTGACTACAAAACTGATAAATGATATAAAGTGCTTGATAGTAATAAATGAATCATGAATAAAACAATAAAGTGCTGGTTTAAAGGCTCCCTTTGATCCCTGTGTCCTGAACTTTAAGTCCACTGGTCCTCCTGGACCTCATAAATACAAGGGCCAGGATGTGTAGCTGTTGTGGGCGGGGCTTAAACTCACAAGGTCAGAAGATCGCAAACACGGCCAATTCTGTCGTCTGTCTTACAGCCTTAACTGATTCACTTTTCAACTTTAAACCCAACAAAGGCAATATGTCCCTCTTCAGATCACTAAAGCTGCGTAAAATGAACTTGAAAACAACTAATTCAATAATTAGTTCAATAAAGGCACATCTGACAGGACAGCAACAAATCTGGCCCTTTTTGTAGCAAACTTAACTAAATCTTTTAATCTATCACATGAAACATGCATGACCAGGAGCTGAGTAGCAAAATAATAACTTTAATTCCAAACCTGTGCTGTAAAAATGATGGAAGCGGAAGAATGATGTGACAGAGCTGCACTTTAAAAATAGTAAAATTTTTTATTTACAAATATTGCATAGTCTTAAATACTGAAGCATAACAAACATGTAAATGCTACATTGCATAAATATTTTATGTTTGAATTTTCAAAGTTAAAAGGAAATGCTTTTGCATGCTCATATCTTAAAAAATATAAAAATAAGCCATAACATTCGGTACCACCCATAGTAAAGCCATATACAGTACTTTACAGATAGTGAGTCTGAACAATAAATTGAACATCATAAAACAAACATCACATGCTCAGAAAGTGCACGTCATGGGTTAACAATAATATGTCCAACACTTCTGTTCATGTTGTAAGGCATGATGGTGAGACACAGTGTTTACTACGGAGGAATATAATCAACATACCACAACCTGAGAAGTGATGAACAATTACAAGTGTGTTACATATACATTACTGAATTTTTATTTCTTAAAGATACAATTGAATAATATTAAAGATGTGTTGCTTTAACCACCTCCTTTGTGTCCTCGTCTCTAGACATGGCTGGGTTGTCGTACATCTCCAAGCTCTTTTTGCTGTTCTTCCTAATCTTTTCAACCTCCTCTTTATTGTTGCAGCATTTGCAGCATTTACAGCAGCAGCAGCAGCGTTTGCCGCAGAAGCCCAGCATGCTGGTCACAGCCACGTCCCAGGGCGCCATGGAATGCAGCGGCCGTGGCAAGAAGTCCCAGTTCTGTAGGATGGAGGGCAGGAAGCGTGGGCAGCGAGACTGCATGACATTTACAACTATCACGAAGATAAACAGCACAACGATGGGGACGCCCACGCCAACCAGAACCTGCCAGCCGGCCAGCGACAGGCCGAACACAGTGAGGGGCATCACCAAGAAGCACAGGAAGAGGTAGAGGGCAGCAAACCAGCGGTATTTAGAGGTACGGTTCCCCAGCCCTCTGGCCAACCTGATGGGCACCCGCGTGAAGGGGATTGGATACCACAGTAAGATACCCATGATGTTAAAGAAGAAATGGCAGAGTGCAATCTAGAAAAACAGACAAAAAGAAGACATTTATTTATTTATTTTGCTATGATGTTTCTGTTATATGCTTTCATAATTTCAACAATTTCATATTTTGGATTTTATATATCTGTTATACATCATTAATAGATATTAGATCCCAAATGTTTGAAATGTTTGTTGAAAGAAGATTTCTTGATCACTAGGCCCTGGCCCAGGTTAGGTTAGAAGACAATAAACAAACCTTCCAAAGGGGAGGTTACGATGTACCAAAAGTCAGGGGTTGGGGTTAGGGTCGGATGAAAAAAAACATGCATCATCCTTGATTGCACATTACCTGCAGAGAATTTTCTAGTGTGTCGCTAGGGCTAGCCATAGCAGCAAGGATGGCAGTGGTTGTCGTGCCAATATTTGAGCCCAGTGTCAGAGGATAGGCTCTCTCAAGGCTAATGACACCAATACCTGGTAAAAAGAAGTTTAAAAGACATCAGCTCCAGTGAAGGATTGGAGAAAAAGAGCAGTTTCAGTTTGACGGTGACTTACCAACTAGAGGAGTTATAGCTGAGGTGAAGACCGAGCTGCTCTGAACTATAAAGGTCATTCCTGCTCCAACCATGATGGCAATGTAGCCGGTAACCCAACTGAAGGGGAAGGGGAAGTCTATGGACACACAGAAACACAGAAGGGGAGCCATAAACATGATGGAGTGCACGCAGTGTAATTATGAAGCTGTGAAAGGAGCAGAAGATTCCCGTCAAAACAATATTTGTGCCTGAGCTTTCTCGGTCACACAACAGGACTGGCGGACCTGGAGGCGAGCCAGGAGCGACAGGGTGGCTGTACCTGCGTTGCTCATCAAGCATCACCATCGAAGCAGATGTGCTGACTATCAAACAGGCTGAGCGAAGTACGGTCAAGATTTTATGTTGTTTTTCTTTTTCTTTTCTGTTTTTTTTTTTTTACCTGTGTTGATCACCTTCTTGATGACCACGGCCACCTGTCCCTGCAGCATGGAGTTGAGCAACTTGACGATGAGGATGAGGCAGGTGCAAAGGACGAGTAAAGACAGAGCCAAAAGAATGAGGCCCACAGCCAAGTCTGGTAGATTAACATTGGCGAAGATGTGTTTGCCTGCAATGAACAGTCAAATGGATGATTAAAGTACCCACTCAAGGTGTGCAAAGTGTGACAGATAAAAAAAGGCTTGGCCTTAGAGTAAACTTTTGATAAATATAATCGATAAGACAACAAGAATGTAGTTTTTTTTAAGTCGGTCCCTGTAAAACAAGCTTCTTGTGAATCAGCACCATCTAACTTAAGTGGAAAATTAGCGGTGATCCTCCCAATAACAAAAGCATTTTCTTGAAATAGCATTTAGCATTTACTTTACTTTAACTTGAGGCAGACTTGAAGGGATCCATTTTATGGTCATGTGGCATTCAGGTGCTTCAGTAAGAGAGCATGAATAGACCTATTGAGCAGGTAGATGGGTCAGCGGAGGGTATTAGCTGAGTCACTTTAAGTGCTCAAAGGTAGTCATTGTCTGAACATCAGAGGGTCTGCATGAAGAGGGCCGTTGTGCCACAACATCTCTCTCATATTTCACTGAGCTTTGGTGGATCAGGTAATCCTAATTGCTTCATAAAAGTGTTTTTTTTTTTTTCAACCACGAGTATTCACTGACTGAGGCACTATTACATTTCTGTTGGTAGTCGATCAAAGTCTCGTTCTTCTCGGTCCAGGTCTGGTTTCCTACTTCCCAACAGACGGCACCAGGGGGGCAGCTCAGAACTGTCTCGTTCCAGAAAGTCTGAAAACAAAGAATCAAGGAGAAACTGCGTTAAATATAAGAGCAGACAAGGTATTAGTTAAGGGCAGCAGAGAAATCAGTGCAGCCATGAAAAGCTTTAACCATTCACAATACATTACACCTTTTTATAAAATGACAGAGGCTTTTCACCTTGACAGTATGATCTAACAACAGAATCACTGTGGACACAGTACCAGACAATACAAGGACAACAATATCAGTCATTAAGAAAACTGAGCTAATCATAGCCTCATTGTGTGTTTACTGTTACTGTGTTTAGCATGTGGCAAACTAATAATTTATGCATGAGATGGAGATTTCTTACCGTGTTAGCCTTCTTTTTGCACCATACTTTAATCAGGCTCTTGTTTCTGGCTGCTGGGTCGCCGGTAGCAATGCCAGTTATGACCGATTTGTCCAGCTAAGAGGTAACAAAACAAAAATACATACACTTATATACAAAAGGCATGTCTTGTGAAGGGCACATCAAAAGATTTCAGATTCACAGGTTCTACCTGGATGATGCCGTCTGTGAGTGGGTCTGTGATGACGTTGAGCAGGTCAGGTGCGTTTTCTCCAGTCTGGATGTTGAAGGATTTAATCACAAGGTAGGTCAGTTTATACAGAACTCCTGTGGCCACTTCCAGAGGCAGGAGAATCAGCACGGACAGCCAGTTAAAGAAGTCGTGGACAGTAGCTCCGGCAAATGCCCTAAAAGCGCAGCGTTCGTGAGCACGTACCAAATAACGTTTTAGGTACCGGTTTGAAAGTGATGTTTGAGAAATGTTTGTTATTTAAGGATTTGATTTACCTGCGGAACTCATTTCGGTCCCCTGCCTGCATCATAGCCACAATAGTGTTGGTGACAGATGTTCCAATGTTAGCCCCCATGATAATAGGCACAGCAGACTGGACATCCAGCACTGTACAACATAAATAGGATCATATCAATGTGCAATACACTATATGAATATATATGTATGCATCTTTATAAGCACATTGACACAGTAAATGTGCGGTTGAATTCAGTGTATGCGTGTATATTTTAACGTGTAGATATACACTTACATCCAGAGGACACCATGCTGACCACAATGGAGGAGGAGGTGCTGGAGCTCTGCACCAGCACTGTGACTAACACCCCGATCACCAGCCCAGCCACAGGGTTGGACAACACAACATTGTCCTGAAAGATGTCACCAGCAGCTTTGCCTGTTACACACACAAACACCCTTCAGGTAAAAAAACACAGCAGACACTACTCTATACACATTACATAACACTGTGTTAGGCCCACGACAAACAGCTTGTGGCACTGTCAAGATAATGAACTAACTGTGCAGTGAATGGTAATGATAATGACCTACAATATTAAATATCATTCTGTGAACTCATTTCCGAGAGGTTTGTTTTACCTCCAACTAGCTGGAAAGCAGAGCTCAGAACATCCAGTGAGCAAATAAACAGGTAGAGAAGTCCGAGCAGCAGAACGAGCTTCACGAGAGCAGTCAACACCCTCATAATCTTTCCGTTTGTATCCAGCTCTACAAAAAAAGAAAAAAAAAAAACAAGAATCAGAGCAATGTTTTATGAAGGCACCCCTACGCACACAGTGAGTGAGAACAGTGCAGCTCCTCACCTGACCACTTTACCCCAGTGTCTTTAAGCTCTGGGAGATCCCAGGGATCTTCTTCCTCTGGCTCCTCGTTCACCAGGTCCACAGTAGAGTAAGCGGGCAGGATAACCCCATCTTTAGTCCGAGTGTTGTTGTCTAATGGAGGGCAGGGAGGGATGTTAGAAATGGTTGCAAGGACACAGTTTCAGGAAATCTAAAGTATCCAAAAGACAAGAACATACCAAGACTGGGGGAGGAATCACTCCCCACTTCAGGTCTAGGTGCCATGGCTATCTGAAAAGGTAAAGAAAAAAAAAAAATAGTAAAAAACATTATTATTTTAAGAAATTACATTATACAATAAATTATCCATCGTAAGAAGCAACTCCACAAAAAGAACAAAAGCTGGTGGAAACGGTGTTTGTGCACATTTCCACAGAACACTGATGCGTTCAATGCAAAATGAAAATCCTCCATCCGGAAAAGAAAAAGCATTATCGACTAGATTTCCGACATAAAAATAACAACAAACTTTCTTCTTTTTTTTTTTTTTTTTTACGTTCTTTTAGCCCTCCTGGATCCTCAGATGATGGTGGTGATGATGATGCTGCTGCTGCTGCTGCTGATGATGATGATGCGTGTGTATTTGTTAAACATTTAATGACTAAAGTAGTGATGGCCGTATACGCACCTGCAGCGGAGCGCTTGCTTGTCCGGAGCTCTGGGAGGCGGGCAGGAGGCTTCACCTGGGATACCTGTTGCTCACTTACAGGCTGAGCGCTGCTTTTATAGCGCCGCACCGAGCTCACAGCTGATATTAGTTCAAAGGTCGTGCACACATGTGCAGAGTGCAGTTGAGTGGAAGGGACGCCTGCATGTGGGGCACACAGCTTGATAATAATAAATAAATCATAAAAAAAAAGCCCTGTAACAGTGTACTGAAATACCACAGGAAAAGCTATATTCAATTCACTTTTCAATTAAGAAAAAAAAAACATTATTTATTACCGAGGGGAAATTCCTAGAACTGATGGATTCGCATCACGTGAAAAAATATAACAGGTGAATATAACAAACGGTACACTTTTTTTAATATATATATATATGTATATATCTCATTATGGCATAACACTTGTGATATTGTGGCCTACTTCAGAAGATTGCGGCTAAAACGTGAAATTACAAAATGCACATAGATCCGCACCGGTGCACAGACTTCACGTGTGACAACCCCACAGTATGAGCCAGCGCCAATTAAAGAAGCTGCCCCCTGGTGGCTGTAAACGACACAAAACTCCGAACCTGAAGTTCACGACCCCTTACGGTGGTTTGTTTCTTTTCTTGAGCAATACTGAGTTTCACCCTCTAATCTTATAATGTACCCTCTAAAAGCGTTAAAAGAAACAATCCTACAAAAAAAAACCAAAAAAAAAAAACGCACTCTGGCTGAAATGTTCATAACTGCACACTAAGGTCATATGATAGCAACAGCAAGTAGACGTGACTCTGTTTTAGGAATGATTCTTAACCGTATCTACATCACTTTTGGCTCGCTGTTGGACGTCGTACTGCTTAATCTTTGCAGAGTCTTAGTTTTGTGTAACAATCTGCCGCCGAACATTTCCGTATTTATTCACTTTCTTTCTGTTTCAGTCAGTGAGCGATTACAACTGCTATCGGAGCTATTTAAAAACGTTAGAATATTGGGTCAAACGGCAGTAGGTTTATGTATATACAGGTCTTAACATGCCCAGTCATGCAAGTGTACACACATTCTCCATCTCTGTCCCACACACACACACACACACACACACACACACACACACACACACACACACACGGGATTAGGGCTTCTTTGATAACACACTCATATACACACATGCTTGTCCACGCACAAATATACCACTTATTAGTTTTATACCAAGAGATATGGCTGAGGTATAACTGTAACAACATCGCATATTACATCTAAAGTAAATGGTGTGAATATGAGTAAATGATTAAGCTACCCTCATATATCTCTTACTCTCAAACTGCAATAAAGTAATCACTGCAGATTTAAAGCTGTATATAAAGAGAGTTCACAGAGTTGATAGGGGAAAAAATCCACTTTAGTATTGGTTACAGTTAAGTGAGCTATCAACGCTTTACGTTCAGAGATGATTGATAGTTGATGAGAGATGATAACATGATTATTACCATCATCATATTTGGTAGAACCACATTAACTTATCATTAAAACCGGGGGAACAGGGAGTGTTTTTATGGTTAAAGCACTACTTGCACTGACCTTTCAGCGTGACATGTTCATATATTTTGGTGTCAGCGACGGGGTATTGACACACCCGTTTGACGGTGCATTTAATCTGCCTTCATTAGAGTTAAAGGGAGTCAAATTGGTTTCTCTGCGTACTGGAAACATTTTAGACACTTTATCCGCGCTGTATTCGTGAAAGAAAGATAGAACCACCGATATATTCATCGTATCCATTCATTCAATCATCATAAATAAAAAAAAATAATTAAAAAAATAGCTGAACGACAACACATTTCACGTTTTCATTCGGGCAACTAACCTGCGTTGCCTCGTTTCAAAACAACAGGTGATGAACAGCAATCATCGGCAGTGTCACTCCACTGCTATACTGAGACGGCGACAGTATCACGCACACAGTTTTCAGCAAAACAACTGCCGCTCAATATGTCAAAAAAAAGTCACATCTACCAAGAAATGTACAGTCTAACACCTGCTCTTCAAACACGAAATATAACGAAAGAACTTGGCAGCACAGCTATAAATACTGAATCATCAAAAGAATAATACATTTCGTGGTGATGGGAATGACAACTAAAAGTAATAAAACCTTTGCAAAACATTCACAAAATACAGTAGGCTTAGCTACAATGTATACCTACTTTATGTTAATAATTTCAACAGATGAGCAGAGTAGTGGAAATATCTGAAAGAAAAGTAATTGATTCCATTTTTTTCTTTTCTGTACATTTTCCAGAAAAGCGCCACTTCACATCTACAGCAATGATACACATTTCACAAGCCACTAAGCAGTTTAAAATTCATCTCCTGTGCGCGTGTGGACGGCATTAATGTCATGAAGATCGATTTTTTATTACCTGTAATTCTATACAACACTTACTGCAAGTCGATGAATCTAAAAACCCTGCACATAACTGGCAAATTGTCAGTCGAACATTGAAATGAACATTAAACTTTTATTTGAAAAAAAAAAAAAAAAACCCCAGCATGAATTGCAAATAACCGCATTTTAATATGAGTTTAGCCTTTAATTATTTAGCTGATAAGTGATATAACGACAGCTGGAGCACATTATTGGCGACTCTATCTAGAGTATTTATAATGACTTACTGATAACTAATTGATTATACCACACGTCTCAGCTTCTGTGCAATTATGAGCAGTGATATTATTTGTACTGATATCTCATCGGCTCCAGCAGTATTTTATTCTGACCTTGACCTAAAACAAAGTACATGCAGCAATGTCGCAGGATTTGCTCATGGGACAAACTTCAAAGTGTTGAACAGCGAAGAAGCATCTCAAGTGACTAGATTTTACAGTTTACCCAGTTATATATTGACTAACACGTTCATGCAGTGGGGTTTTTTTTTTTTTTTCCCCATGTGACTTCAAAACACCCGCATACTGTGTGATGGGTACGATGGAAGGAGATGCTGAGCCTTACCCATAACCTTTGGAATTCTGCTTACATTGTCCTCCACCCACACACCACACCGCACATACTTGTCATTATGAAGCTGCTTTTTTCTTTTGAAAACATAGAGTGACGCCTTTATTAAGAAAAAAATGATCTATTTGCAAATTGTGCGGCCACTCCTCTCGCCTTTGATCGATTTAAATGTTTTGTTTACGTTACGAGAACTGTTATCTCCTGTAAGTCAATGATTGCCTTCAAGGTCACTGACCTGATGCCAGCTTACTGCCATGCTGGCACAGTCCACAGAGGGTCACAAAGTTTACCCTCATGTTACAGCCGGGGGCCACCCTGTAGTACTATGCTTTGAGTAGGCAGTACCATAACCCATAAAACCATAAAACTCAGCTGTTGGAACTCGTCCATACTGGTTGAGTCTCTGGGGGCGGTGAGACTGACCAGCTACCGAGGTTATGACCACAAAGACACTGACGTGGGATGTGATGAAAAGTATGTAGTGTTTCTGCTTAATCATATGTAGAACAGCTTAAAAGTTAACATCGAAGTAACCCTATTGTGCAAATACGCAAATCATGCTAACATTACCAATCCTGATCCTTTGGAAGCACGGAAAGTCCCTTGTGTTTAAGATTCTGGGGTAAAACTTGACCCCTGCGTGTGCTCAAATAAAGTGATAACACGGCGCGCAACACAAAACAGCCAATATTTGAAAACTGCAGCCAAACAAAATGAAAGTTAGTCAAGATGAAGTTAAAACAGAGGACAAAAATGCAAAACGTAAGATGTTAAAATGTTAGAAGAAAGAGTGCAGTAACATGCCTCTCTAGGCGCTACGGGATATTCAAATGTGTCTTTGAAAAATATACAGTTTGTTTTGTTGAGCGCGGTAAGCACCTTTCACCTCCAAACAACCATAATGTAATTTCTTAAAAGCATATACTGCAGTAGGCTGGACCCGTAGTGAGGTCTTCCAAAAAAAATCAACTTATCAAAAGCATTCTGAATACATATGATTCTTGAGTCAGACAGACAGTCGACAAAAATGTCCTTTGAGCAATGTCCCTTCACTCCGTGATGCATGTCTGTTCATGTGATGTAATTTATTGTGGACTGAAGCGCAAAGGTGGAGTTCAGTATCAGTCGGGGGTTTCGTGACCCTCGATTCAACGTTGTAGCATCTTTCAGAGGTTATCAGAGAGGAATAGCAGTCCAACCAGCCTAGCAGAGAGATAGTGAACAGACAGTAATCCAGACTCTGAATTCTCTATTGCAGAAAGGTCGTGCGAAATCTGTCTTGCAGGCTTGACTGCAGCCAAGATGATAAGAGTTCAGAGCTGGAAGCCTCCCCATGATTTATCACCAAAACATTGGTTACAGTGTTTATTGCATTTTTTTTTTTTTTTTTAGATCTGGAACTGTTCTCTGCAGGATCAATGCCCATCAACCATGGACAAATATCGACGAGTGCAATCAAAGCTGACCTTGGAATACTGAAACATGCTATTTGTTTTCTTAGACTTAAAAACATTATTTGGACTGTATGTTCTCATGGCGGGGGTGGGATTGTGGGTGGCGAGGGGGCTCAGGAGAGAGAGGACAGTTGTCTCTAAAGCTCTACTCGAAAAAAGATAAATATAGCAGTAGTCTAGTAGCATTTCTGGTCAAATAAAAGAGCAGGTTTATGTCTATGTCATGCAGCAGTGAGACGTGTCCTTTTGGCTCCTGTTGCCACCACTGAGTGGAGCTGCTGTGTTACTGTCAGGACTGAGCGTGTTCCCACATCTACCAGCAGATGGAGATACATATTGTAAAGTGTCTCCGTATCCTGGCTTAAAACAAAACTTCACCCATTAATGTAGCCGTGTCCTGTGGTTTTATGCAGTTAAACAGCATTTATAAAAGTCTGAGGTCGAGACGACACGAGTTCTCCTGAAATGATTCATTTAGAGAGTGAAGTCTTAGTTGGAAAGTCTTCATTTATAATGAAGTGGAGCATGAAGGCTTATTTCCATTTAAGATTCTGGATGTCGTTGCTATATCCGGACAGGTTGTTCTCTCTTTTTTGAAGATCCATCTCTCTTGTTTTTTGATGTTTTGTCTCGTCAGCACTTCTATGTAATTCTGATAAATCTCAAATTCATGGACTACGCTCTTAAAATCATACCTGCAAATCCCATCCTGTAAAAATACCACCTTTAAAAAAAAAATACAATCATTTAAATAAACATATTTAGTTTTGTCATTGATTCACAAATGCAAGACTTCAAGGACATTGCAGTAAATCATATGTCTATACTTTTTGTGACACTAAATGTACTTAGACATGATGGATCAAAAAAGAAAGCTGTGAGTTTGTTATTTCTCTGTTAATGTGGCCTAAAAATACCAAAGTCTGTTGCCAGAAACTGCATGTTTATTTGTCAAAAGTGGTGCTGCTGTTATCTGATGCGGCAGACTGCTGAGGTTCTGCATCAAAGTAACTTATGGGTGCTATTTATCTGATGTGAAATGTTGCTTTCCACCTTCACTCCCACCTGCGTGCATCATACAATATGTTCGCCAACGTCGACACTTGGCCGACCTTGGTCATGATTGATAGGAATTACTGATTCATAAGTCCCGCACACATGCTGATGGGCAGCCATTTCTCAGTTTGTTATCACGCAGCAGGAGGGATGATATATCATGGGACACTATGCATCATATTAACATGTGAAAAATGCAGATGAGGCTTTTTGGTAACAACTGTGATTGTTTTATTTTTCTTTCCAATACATGCGATGCAACCTGATCATTAAACACTAAAGTGATTTTAATAAAAGCAGGTCATGCAACACACACAACAATGAGTATAATCACAATAAGTCCCGGTCTTTTCCTTATAATTTCATCATTTCGAGGATTCTTGTTTTCTCTGTTTTGCTGAGTCACTGCTCACTGTCATGACAGTCTGTTTTCTAATACAAATGTGAAGACTTTTAGCAGGGAAAATATTGGAACTTGGGACCTCATTAGTTTTTGAACGCGATCACCTGTGTACAGTAGGTCTTCAGTAATTCAGCATGACCTGGAGAAACAACAGGAGAAGCTGTCTTATTACTTATTCATAAACAAAATGTTTTATTAAATAATAACCTTGAGCATAGCACCTGCAGACAGAAAAATGCACAGGTGAGCTTACTTCAGATCAAATAAGGCTTGAGTATTGATTTACTTACCTCGCTGAGCCACTCTGTGAAAGCAGAGGTACGTGTGAACACAGTGGGCTTCTTCACTTCGTTGCAGACCCGCGAGGAAACAAAGCTAGTTACACCTTGAACGTACCACCTTCCATCCTGACCCATACAGTTGAGAGGTCCACCCGAGTCTCCCTGAGGGACAGAAAGACAGAGAGAAGCAGGATTATATTATAAACTAGCTGATCTTTTTCACTTCTATACGTTGCTCTCTTTTGATGCCTCACACATACATTGCATCCAGATACAACATCTCCTCCTGCACAGATCATGGTCCTCTGGACGTTGATGCCCCACCAGTCACTGCGGCTGCACACACTGTGCTCCACTACAGGCAGCAAGGCCTGCTGCAGCTTATCGGGCATGGGGCCATGAGCTGTGACACAAGGACAGAGCCGATCAGCCACACGTGAATGCATAAACAGAATACAATAAAGATTGTGCAACTTAACCACAGTATGTACAGACTGTACAGACTGTACACGAAGAACTCATTTCCCAATACAAATAAATCACTGTTCTGTGGTCGGTGCTGAGTTTAGGACACAGTGACATTACTGTAAAGGTTGCCCCATCCGGAGATGTAACAAGGTGTCCCATGGGCGAGGATTTCTTCAGCCTCTGGAAGACAAGCCAGCCCAACACTGTCAGTCATGATGGGGCTCTTATCCAGTTTCAGCAGGGCGAGATCATTACTGCGATTAAAGCACAGCTATGGTGAAGAATATGCTGGTTTACACTACCTGTCAAGAAAGCTCAGATCATTCATACAAATAGTTTTCATATTGTGTTTACCAATTATGCGAATTTTAGCCCTAGGTGGAAGGTGGATACTTTACATGAAATAAAAGTGGAAATACCACAGTGTAGAAATACTCCTGGATTCAAAATGTTACTTAAGTATAAATATGTAAATTATCGGCGTAGTGTACTAGAATTATGAAAAATAATAATTAAGTTTCATAAGTAAGTAATTGTGCCGTGTGATTTATTATTATCAAAGTGTTATTATTCTGTTCATACAAGTAAGAGCATTTAATGTTGTAGTTTGTAAATATAGCGCTGCATCATGTGTAACTGCAAGCGTCAAATAAATGTAGAGGACTAAAAAGCACAATACTGGTCTCTGAAATGTAAGGGAGTAGAAGTATACACTAATATAAAATAGAAATACTCAAGTAAAGTACAGCTACCTCAAATGCGTACATTTGTTATAGAAGTTGAGTAAATGTGCTTTGCTACATTCCTCCACTGCACAGATGAATAATCAATAATGAATAAATAATAATTCAAACCTGACTCACCCATCGCCCACGTGGTCAATGTCCCACATAGGATGAACAATGATGCGCAGAACGTCTCGGATTTGTTCAGTACCCTCCTGCTGGCTCATGTCGTGCTCTCCCAGGACCACACGGTACACATCTCCAGGCCTGAAGACATCGTTTCAGAATGCATTTACTACTATTACTTCCCGCGTGCGGCGTACTCTACACTCTCTGTGGTTTATCTTTTTAATAGTCACCAGATGCAGTGTCCTGCCGTCAGCACCCAGCGAGGTCCGATCAGAGTTCCTCCACAAGTGTGATGGAACCGGCTGCCGTGCTTCACCTGCAGAGAGATCTGAGAACATTTTACAGCATCGTGAATATAAGATCACTTAGAAATAAAAGATTTTTACAGGTGAATGTAAAGACTGGAGTTACCTGCCATGGCCAGCTATGCGGGACAGCATCCTCCCCGTTCACCACTCTGTTGGTATTGGGCTTGACGGCAGGTGTACCGCACCCATAAACTAAGAACAATAACAGACGCTATAACAAATGTTTTGGACCCAGTCTATGCTGTTTTCATTTCAGTCAGAAACCACTTCCTCTGCTTTTGTGCTACTCACCATATGCTACCTGAAGCAGCAGGAAGGCCAGAGTCTGTAGCATGGTGTCAGACTGTTGAGTCTCTCAAGGCGCTCACGGTCTCAGTTCAGCTCTCTTATACCTTTCCAGTCTGTCTGTCTGTCTGTCTGCCCAAAGGCAGATTACGCTGAATCTGTGGAACTCTGTTATCAGCATCCACCACCGATTGGAGCTGGGAAGAACTTCCTGTTCAACAGATGCATCAGTAGGTCTGCCGGAGTGTGTAGCTGCCAGGACAGTGATGTGTCTATACTGGAAAAATAGGAAAGGCAGATTTAGCTTCTGCTTGTAGGTTGCAGCTGTTTCCACGTGATTTCATACAATTTAATGTCCCTAAATGAATGGGATGCCTTTACACTCGGCTACGCTTACACGCCAATCTTTACTTTTATGCAGAGGCATAAAAGCAGATAAGTGTCCACAAAGGGAGAACAACCGTGTATGATCTGTTTATACGTCAGAGGTTCTGTTCATTAATCACACACCTGGAGACATTAACAGTAGTATCAATCATAAAATGCACCAAAGTAACAATTAACTTATGACACTACTATCAGCACGGTTTGCAGTGCTTCATTAAACTCAGAAGAAATAATTCCACATTTAGACTTCAGAGGGCCTTTTAATTCAGTGACACAAAAAGGCACAATTGAAGCTTCATTAAAGTGACTGACAGACTGTCTAATACGGTTAAAGCTCATATTCTCATGGACATCTGTGTCTCGTTTTGTAGAGAAAAGCGAAGGAGACAAAACGCAGCATAGATGAAGGATTATGTCTGTGTGATTTCTCCTCTGTCGTGTGCAGAAGTGATCACTGTTTGATCGGAGAATCTTAGCTGGAGGCTGAAAAAATACCGACAGCTTATGAGGCATATGCACCGTGACTGTTTTTGTGCACCAGTTGTGTTTGTATCCACACTGAATGTTTTTTTTCTCTGCAGTTTTACATATACATACATAGAGTATTTACATTTTCTGCTGCTTCATACTTCTACTTCCATTACATTTGTCTGACAGCTTTAGTTACTTTCCGGATCACAGTCTTTCAGCCTGTTCCTGTCCAGTAAAAACCGCCTGTCTCCAAATGTGTTGATTTTGAACGTTTGTGATAAACTGAAGCATTAAATGTTCCTTTATGAGTTGAGTTTAAAAACCCCTCTTGCATTTGCTGCAAAGTGCATCATCTCAAAGCTGAAAACATATGATGATCTCAAAGAATATGATGCATTGCTGTAGGTTAAATTACCCAATGATAGAATCTAAACAATGCAGCAGTAACATTAATCCAAAAACATAGTAAAAAAAACACCGAAAGGGACCATTTTGCTGCACAATGGCTACTTTTTGGCTACATTTTATACTTTACATTTTGCTTAATGAAGATTTTGAATGCAAAGCTGTGGTATTGGTATTTTTACTGAAGTAGGTGATCTGAAGACTTCTTCCACTGCTGAAAACCTTAACGTTTTTTGTATTAGTATTTTGTTTTCCTTCTCTTTCATCCCATCTAACCCTAGGTACCGTAACCACTAAACCAACCAATCAGAACAGATACTATTTGGCAGAACAGACTGGCTGAATATCTGTGTGCAAAACATTTATCCAGCTGCACTGTGAGTAAACTTATTGATAAACTAATTGCACATTTAGTTCCAGTTTAGGGGACATTGCAAAATTTGTCACACAGTCGTAGAAGTGATTCATTTTACGTTTCTGGTGGAAGCACTGGGGCCATTAGCGTTAGCAAAACAAACAAAAAAAAAAGTGTTGTGAATGGCATCACTAAATATATAACCAAAACCAAACGTATAACCTTACTGAAAGAAAGGACCGCTAGCTAGAACAAACAGAACAAACTGTTTTCGGAGTGAAACGGTGGAGTTTGTGAAAATAAAACGGAGATTAGCTGAGGTAGCAGCTGAAGAGTGGTGACTAAGAAGAAAACCAGAGAAGAGGAGGAGGAAGGGAGAGAAACTGAGACGACGGTTTAGTGTCGTCAGCTGTCTTGGCGCTCAGTTTTCTGCGAGAAATACATTTTTATGCTTGCGACCACAGAACTGGATAGCTTTGGGTTACCTTCAAGAGAAATAGTCCTGTAACAACTTTCTCTCCTTTAATAACATGTTATACATTCACAGAGGGGCCTGTGTTCCTGCTGAATCTGGACCCAATTCTTCACGCCTCGCTCAGACAGTATCCTTTCCTCCTGAGGGAAACCAATATCACCCTCTGGAGAAGACAGTGTGCGTCTATAAATTTACCCTTTTAGGAAGCAAATCAAATCAATATTGCCTCAACAGCTAAAAGGCTTTGCTTGTTTAGTCGCTGTGTTAAGATAATTCCCGACACCAGACGATGCTGGTGGATTTATGAAGCGGACATGTGCTGAATGTTTGCATAACATAGCAATGACAGAACTGTGAATAATTCTGATTTGGGCTGTAAACGTTATAGCTCATAATGAATTAACAACCGATGCTGCTTTCAGGAGGCCGCTCAGGTGGGACGCGTCATTTATTGGGAGTGAATGCGTGTAAAACAATAAATTTGGACAACTTAAACAGTGTGAAAAAGAATCAGCGACGCCTTTAAATCGTTTTAATGGTGGTGGAACAAAAGTGCAAACACTGGATTTTTAGCTTCGTTACAGACTTTTCGATAAAAAAAAGAGATGGCAAAATAACGCAGACGCATTCTGCAGTTTTGGAAATATTGCTACAACCATTGCAAACGACAAAACTTTGTGAAATCCAGCCTATCTTAGTCAATACCTTTCAATCAAAAGATCTCTGAAGGAAATGATTGCAGTATCATATTACAGCACATAATGTTTTATAGCATAATATCTTTGGATTTTATGGTGAAATAGTTGGAAAAATGATTGTTTGATATAAAATTATATGGGCTACTTTAAACTGACTGCTTTCATAAACCCTGTTACTGTTTTTTTCCTTTGTAAAAAAAAAAAAAAAAAATTCCATCAAGACATTGTTCTGCTGCTCTATGTAAATCTATATTTCCAAAGAGAAATACAGTTAGCCACAGAAGCAGGTCTGCTCTTTATTCAGTGGCAGCGCAAGACAAAGATAAATGATCTGAGACCAGCCAGCGCAGTTTAAGGCCAAGTATATATCTCCCAAGGTTTTCAGATATGTCAAAAATCTGACTAGTGCAGCCTGAAGACGGAGGAAATGCTGCCAATTAGACCTTTGAAACATAAATCACACTTTACTGCTCTGTCATAGCACGTGGCCAATATTCAGTTTCCAGTGTCTGAAAAGAAGAATATCAGTCATTAATAGAAAGCATAAATAGGCTGAATAAATGCAGTGCACATGCAGACACACATGAATTGATACAGTATAATGTTTCACTCTAAGGGTGGAAAGATGTGATGCATGAAAAGGCTATGATATTACACTGTGCACAGTATATCTCCCATCCCAGGGATGAATTCTGTTTTCCAAAAGAAGCATGAATAACGCACACACATACGGTATAAATATACATATCTGTGGGTTTCATGATAATACGCAGTAAAGTCAGTTTTATGGTCGAGTGCTTTTTGGTACCATTCATTTTACCCACTTTTGCAGGTGATGGAAAAGCAGAGTGAAGTCTGCCTAAAGGCTCCGGTCAGAGTTCATTATGTCTGTTCGTAGCTCTGCACAAATTGTAGCCTTCAGGCAGGCGCGTAGGTTTCGATCCCGTTTTTCTTATGTTTCCCGAGAACAGTTTTACTGCTCTTTTCTCATTGCTCCTCTTCTTTCAAGGCCACATCAGTTTGGATGAGATGAGGTTAAAGTAATTAATCCAGTCGATGTCTGTGATGAGTGCTTCTTGAAAACTTGTTTTTTAGTTGTGTGTCCTATTTGAAGTGGCCGCACAGTTTTTCTTTGTCGGACACTTCTCACTTAGAGTACTCTGCCGGAATAAGGGTGAATATTTCTGTCACGTAGTGGCAGGATTGTCATTCTCCTTCCGTCTGTTATTTGTTCGTTATTGCTTTGAAAGGCCCCCTCTCTATGTGGAAGATTAACAAGCTCCGAGCTGCGAGTACACCCTGAAAATGGCGAGTTTTGACAAAGACACATGTCTTTTTATGTGCCATTTGCTTTTGTACGGATTTAGCCATTTTAATACCACAACACGCTCCCTCAAGCGCACATGTTCCACCAAAACAACCTCTCTCCTGACACTATTTTGTAAATGTACAGCATCTTGCGCTCAGTGCCGCCAAGAAGTAGCTAAACAGCCCAGATAACTTTTACCCCTATTCCGGAGCGATAGTAGATGGTGTCAGACATATCTACAGCACTGGTGCAGAGCCAAAGAAGTGTGGAGATAGGTCTGGCTAAGCGAGACTAGCTTAATGTAATTCAAATGGTTTGAGAGGACTTGTGACCTGTGCACAGCCACTTGGCTTGGTTTACAGGCTGTGACCGAAGACTTTGGCCAAGTTTCTTCAGGGAGGAGGCTATAAAAACAGCTGATAATGACCATTTGCTGTCAAGAATCTGACAGATGTGTCTCTACTGCTCAGACTCTGTGGCTCATCACAGAAACAACAGCTCCCATAACCGTGATATTTTGACTTCACTTTCCCACAGCAGCATTAAACGACACTGAACTGTCCATCTTTAAATTCTTAGAACAGAGAGGAGAGAGCTGCAGGTTTTAAATTCTAGTACACGTCCTTTGTTTGATGGGATCTTAACAGTAGGGTCCAAGTCCAATTTCAAACTTTTTTCTTATATTACATATAAAAAATGAAAAGAATGCCAAACATCACTTCTCTTCGGTTTTATATTGAGACGTCACTTCACATTTGGACCTACTTGGCTGCAGTTGTCAGGTTTAGATCATTTGGGGCACACCCCGGGGATGTTAAGAAATGAAAACTGATATTGAAGCCTGTTGTAAAGTTTAAGTCAGGGCTGAAATCAAAGCAAACTTGTTTTGCCCTCAAATATCCTGTTCTGATTGTAGAGTAACGGTGAGGTCATTGTCAGAAGGAGAAACAAAGTAACTGCAGTGTCTTTGTTGTCCGTCAAGGAGCCTCAAGCCAACCAAACAATGAAGTAGAAGAAAAGAAAGAGCCATTCATAACAACGCAATTACACCCCATTCTGATAATTGGCATTGATAGATGAAGGAAACCCAAATCCAAATAAACGTAGTCCCCCTCTGGGCCGAGCAGCTGGAGCTTCACTGATTCTTCACAGGACAATCTCTCTGACTCTTTCTTTCTCTGAATCTCAGCCATCTTTCATCATCTTTTCTTTCACACTCTGTCTTATGATCCAAACTTAACACCTTGAACCCCCACCGTTCAGAAACTGTGAGTTTTTATTGTTAATCAACTCCATTCGGGCACCTTGAGGCACCTTGGGGCTCCTGTGGCGACACTTTTCACTTTGATTCATTGCTGCCCTCTTTTTTACCTCCTCTTCCTCCCATTTCCTCCCTTTTTGTCCGGCTCCCTAACTAAAACCTTGTTTGTCAAATTAAAAACAGTTTAGCCTGCATCACGAGCCCATAAATACAGAGTTTTTTGGTCGTGGAAGGCAGAGGGCATGAGAGTATCTCTGCTACTTTGATTCACAAATCAAATGTGCATTCAGCTACAAGCTTGACATGATACGAGCATTTTATTAAGTGAGTGAATATGAGAACCCTACTGTTTCTTTCCACAGCGAGGAGCATCTCAGCACTTGAAAAGAACTCCGAGTTGCTGTGAGGGATTGCGATTCTGTTACAGAAATGGAAAGATGGTGAAATACAGTTTGACAGTGCGAGTGCCAAAGCTGTAGTGACAGATGGGGGGGAAAAAAAGCCCATTCATGCATGAGATTTGGAAGTAACACTTTTTGGCACTAACATTTCAGTGGTTTCTGGGGGTGCCACCTGGTTATTGTGAAATTAAATTGAACCGAACAGATCCATAATTTAGGGTCCACAACATCAAAAGGAAATTGACATAATAAGGCTTAAATGCTAACTTTCTGATGGCTAATGACCCCAAAATTAACTGTCGGGTTAGATTAGACAGCTCAACGCTTAACACTAACCTACCAGAGCTGAAATGAAATATGCTACTGAATTTTACTTTCAAAGGAGGAAACTCTGAGATGCCAGCAGAAGGATAGTGACAGAGAAACACCAGACAGGGGAAACTGAATGATTGTCCTCCTTTATAGGCATCTCTCCCACAGAGGCTAAAGTTACTTGGCTGTGACTGATGGACAATAACAAGGAAACCTCCCTACACATTAGACCTCCATATTTCATGGTTATGTGCTGTCAGGGTGGTGCTCTTTATGTTCTTGTAAGATATGAAACGCTTCAGCTGAAGCAGGACTAGGCTAAAGAGTCCACAGTCACGCTAGCGGCTCAAAACGCTGTTCACTATGCAGCACTGCAGTGTTTTTAGCTAAATGCTAAAGACAGGACATGCTATCATGTGGTTCACAGATCCATCTCAGTTTAGCATGATTACTTTTGCTTATTATTGGAACATTTAACTGACCAATAGTAGATTTTTAAAGGCTGATATAATAATGATAGTTTCTAACAGGACAAAGCTGATATCACATTTCCCCCGAAAAAAATTCAACACCGTTGGAAATGTACTAGTTATGACTTTATTAGAAACTAGAAAATAGTTCAACTAAGTCCGAGTCAAAGTCCTAAATAAATGAATCAATGGATAAATAAATCCGGAACTGAACATCAAACTAATTGTCAAACATGCAGTAGCAATTAGTACAATTCTAGGTGTGACTTTAACTATTTTAAGTCTGCAGTTGCAGATTAGAAGCCTGATGTTCATTATGGGCCTCTGTTGGAGTCAAGTTCTGCCGATACGATAGTTTATAAAACATCCAATTGGTGCCGATTAATCAGTCTCTTCATGTAACAGCGTTACGTAGTTAAATTACATGAAAATGTAATTGAAATTACACTTACTTGCAGTATACACTCAGATTTTGAGCATTGTTTTGATTGGTTTTTCTTGTTTGAATTTGCCTCTCGTCTCCAAGTCAACAATATTTTCCTTCTGGAATCAGAAAAAGGCTCAAACATTACTGTACAGTACTGTACTTTTAATAAAAGATTAACAGCAATCGGTGTTGAGTGCTGTTGTGAGGTTCACACCATCTGGTTTAAATTGATGTTTACTGCCCAGTTTTAATCATTTGTCAGAAAAGTAATTGAAAAGTATTCGTATGTAACATGTAATCACTTTAATGAAGTCATTAAAATAGTTATATTTGTCTTTACATTTTTAACAGGTTTACTAGTAATCTGTAACATATTACATTTCAAAAGTAACCGTCCCAACGCTGATTAGCTGTAAACACAAATTACAGTTGAAGCTAATGGGCTTTGCAGGTATTGCCTCAAAAAACGTAGGTTTTACACAAATTAAAATTCTGACTTAATGATGCAGCTCAATGAAAAGTTAAAGGTTTACCAGAATTATAACATTGAATCTTGAAGTACCACATTTCCTCACAAGCTACAGCTCCAATTGTTAAGAAGTTTCAGTTTAGATCAAAGTGGTGGAGTGAACGAATGGCCAAGTCTGCCATCAATAAAGAGCTTTTACTGCAACCACACTCAACATGCACAGTGAGATAAATACCGAGAATAAAGAGCAAACGCATTTAGTCTATGTTGTTTACTTGGCTGCTACCTTTGACACATATGACTCTGCACATGTGCACACCAGATACGGCTCCTGGTAAAAGTGAGCATTTAAGGGTTAGGGACTTTTTTTGTGCAGAACATGCATATTATGTTGAGTGTTTATACAGCGTGTTTGCACATTTGAACAGATGTAGTTTAATCGTAGCAAAAGGCTCATATTTAGGATGTGTATACATATATATTTTTCTACTTTTCTGGAAGTGTTAGGTTCATAATGGGGCCATTGACCAGCTTGAGCTCACCTCACACTCCCACTGACACCTGCAACACCCCTGCAAATTGGCAGGCGGCAGTGGTTTAATATACTGAGCTGTGAAGAGTACATAAATCTCTTGCAACCTTGCTAATAGTGCAGCTTGGAGGTTACAGAAGACAGAAGGCCACTCTAGATGCAGTGCTGCTTTTCACTCACAAAAATAATACTATGCAGTACACTGCATTTCATTTCATAGATAAAAAGGGAAAGAATACACTAATAAAACCAGAACAACAGAATTAGAAGTGTAAAAGAGGTAGTAAAATCACTCAAGTTTCTGAACAGCAAATCACAACGTACTTTAAAAATGACGTGACAGAAGCAATTCAGAAATCTGTGCTCAGAAATATGCCGTAAACACCTTTATGTATATTTTCTTGCGCTCAAATTAAAGCCAGTTGGTAACCACAGAGCTGAATTCTGTAACTCTAGATGACCTTGCAGTCACATGGCCGGCAGCACCAACGTGTTAATGAAAGTGACACGTACTCAGCTCAACCTGAAACCTGAGGCTTAAACAAATACATACAAATCACTGCCCTGATGTGTCCAACACCACGTCTACAGAACCTGCTCTCAAAGACGACCTGGGAAAGAGCAGCTCCCCCATCCGTACAGGTAAATACACCTGTATATTTATCATTTTATGCAAACATTATATAAATATTGTCACAAAGTCGTTGACATAAAGTTGGAGGCCGCTGACTGCTGGTGCCCCTAGAAGTTTAGAGCGATGCACAAAGAGCTCTCTGTGTAACATGTAAGCATTCACACATGCTCTAACACTTGGAGGCTACAGAAACAACCCAACACACACACATTGTAATGGAGCCTCGCTGTCATTAACGTTGCAGCCCAGTGCAATGCTGTGCAGAAGATACACCCGCGAGACATTCTCGTAACGTATATAAATTACTTTGATTTCTACCACAAATATTTAAATATCTCCCGATTCGGCTCATGTAACACAGGCAAATTTATTTTTATTATTTTAAAGAATAGTGTGGGCGTGTCAGGGGTCAGGAGTGTGCTGCTGAGCATGCCATTTTCCCAAACATTAGCTGAGTGTGTGTGTGTTAGGGCCCATGTGCTAGTGATTTCAGCACTCACCTCTGTGTATGCTGGGATGACAGGGCTGAGGTGTGGGTGGCGCCGTGCTCGCACCACGGCTGCCAACAAAGACCCAAAACAGTTGATAAAAAGAAAGTGTGCATGCTGCTGATTGGCTGTTGTCCCTGCATTAAACAACATGTCAGCTCCGCTAAACATGCAGAAAAAGGTTACGCAGGGGACAATCCAGCAACGCCTCTGTGAAGAAAATATTTTTAGAAGATTTAATACTTTAATACTAAAAATGTCTAAAATGTTTTATGTGTATAATTCTGGTAGCTCCAGTCAATGAGATTAATCAGCGTTCCCGAACAACTACTGAGAGCAGGTGCAGACTCCCTCTTGGACCTCTGCAGTCCAGGATGTTGCTGTCTGTCTGAAGGCGTCTCTGGTGTTTGTCTGGCTCATCCAGACAGAATTCACATAAGACCCGCTGTGACCATTCGTCTCCTTACAGATCCCTTTCAGGCAGATTATTCAGGGGTTATGTAAGTCGTTGGGTGTGAGGAAACAAGACTGGAAAAGTTTTTCAAATCCCACTGGATGTGCTCGTGGAGTCATCTGATTAAGGAATGACACGCTGTCGGTCTGAGGAATGTTATGACAGGATCCACATCCTCTTTAGCGCTAAGCAGATGTTCCAAATTATACTGTATTATGGGCTGTATTAATCTTTTCTATAAGCAGGAAGGGAAAGGGTGTGAACAGCAACTTCCACTGAAACAGTGGATTTATTATGATAGCCGGAGCTATTCATTCAGTAATAGCTGTTCATATTCGGGTCACTGACATTTCACATCAACGTACAGTATGTGCACCTGTTGTAATGAACTAATGTATAACTTTGAATGACACACACTGTTACACGGATATTCTACACACATACATGTGCATATCTACAGGACATGTCTTCAAACATGTGTTTGTAAGAACGTGAAGGTCTAAGATGATCTCTCTGAGTTGATCCAGAGGGGGGCACTGTCTCAAAAGGCATCAGACCTCACAACATCTTATTATCTTATACTGTGTTATGTGGTGTTTCTATAGATTTTATGTTCACGTCTCATGCAAAATATATCAAAAAATGTATTGCTTTTAATACAAGACAGGGAATGCAATACCCTGGATGCTGCAGTTGCAAACAGAGAAGTATTTTCTAATACATAAGAGCCTATTCACTCTAAATGTCACTGCCTAGAGGAAACAGCGGCCTTGTAGGTCCTCATTTTTTTATCACTAAGAGGGAATTTGAGATCGGAATCATACAATCTTCATTTATGAGGCTTTAGGAAAAACTTTTTTTGTTTAATTTTACATTTTAACAACATTGGCAAATGGAGAAGGCCCCATAGAGGCCTGACTTCATCACAGTGAGCAGCTCCTGTGTTCGTGTGGCTCACATTTTCTGTTTTATTGTCCGTCTGTTCTTGGTTTTTGGCTAAACCCGCTCGCACTCTCACAAGTGTTCTGAGATCATATTTGGATGTTGGAGTAACAATCCTCTTGAGCAGCGCGCAGGGAATGTAACAGGGATTTTGCTTTCACGCTGACCAAATTTCATCAGTTTCTGCAGCGTTTTTTTAGGGTTTATGTTTCTTCTTTAAAGCTGATTGTGGTTCCAGCGCTGGAAACACAAGAAGGTCAACCTGCTTTTATTTGGCCGTCACTGCAGGTGGTTTTGACAGTGTGGAAGACAAGTGAAATGTCACAGCAGGCCAGTAGATGGTAGTAGTGGGTAACACTACACGAGGTTTCTACAATGCAGAGGATTTTAATTTATACATCAGTACCTTTTTTTAATTAAACATTTATTTGCAAAGGACACATCTTTTGTTTAATTATAAATTAGTGTTTGTATTTTATGAAACAAAATATAATCTAACGTATTAAGCACAAAATCATCAATTTCTAAAGAATATGGCCACTGCATTGAAGGTGGTGACGGAGTAGGCGTTATTCTGTAAAACCCCGTGACCCCACTGTCACTGATTCCCTACAGTCATTTTTATGTGCGTATGCCTGAATAACCACAGCAGACTTACAGAGGTTAGTTCCTCTTTTAAGAATAAGGTAGGTTAAGTAACTTCATGAGTGATGGATGTGAGTTAAGACCTTAAGCTGCGTAACTGAAGAACATGTAGTTCACTTGTAGTGAGCCAAATCAGAACTAACACTAAACCTAATAAACGTTTTACAGTAATATTTTTTACAGCCATAACAATGTTTAAAATAAGCCAGGTGCTACTTTTTTTCAGGCAGGTCATAGCTCCAAAAAGTTCAGATAGCTAGAAAAATTCTTTTATCAAGAACTGCACGGACGAGGATAAAAATGGTAAATACAGCTGTTTTTCCATATAATTGTTAAGTGAATTTGAAGAAAACCTTTGAAGGAGACTTTTGAAGGACAGGAGAAGGTGGCGGTTCAAATTAATTAAGTAAATTAAGTAATTTATAGAGTAGAAAAAGTAGATCTGTGGAATAATTTGGTCTTCACGTCCGTCAGTCCACATGTACAGTACCTGTTGCTGTATACTAGCCATGTTTTCACACTGTAATATTCAGAAAGCTGCTGGAAACAGTCTTCTTCTTCTTCTTCTTCTTCTTCTCAAGAAGCGGAGACTACTTTTCAGTCATGTGAATTTAACGTTTGCTACTTATTTAGAAAAGGTGTTTCCATCTCTCATTAAATGCATTGCCTCTTTTTTGAAAAAAACATCTCAAGCAAAAAAATTGAGGACTTTTTTTTTATTTATTTTGCAGTTTCCATCAACCTTCTCTAATGTCAGACTCTATATAACATAATAAGTGTGGATAAGTGGATACGTTGATGGAAACACAGCTACACAAACATAATAGCTTTATCTCAGTGGAAATGAGGCTGTGTTTCAGTCATTCTGCCCCCTAGTGGTGAAGAAGTGCTTAATGAGGCTTTAAAGTATTTTCACTCGCTCAGCCCTGTTTGCCGCATTTCATTTTAATCTTACATCAGTATCACAACCACCTTAATATTAAATAATCTCTAATATTCGTAAGTCCATGAAGGAGGAACTTCAGGAGGTAACGGTGCAGTGGTGAAATATGGAACATACTGCTGTGGTGCTGTGTTTCATATGATTACATTAATTTAGGAAAAAGGAATTTATTAATTTGGGAAGTAATTATCCAGTTCACAACACCAAACCCGTCTCTTGCTGAGCTCACCTTTTACAGCCGTGTCTCACCTGCGAATGTTCAGATGAAGAACACACACTACAAAGAGGAATGTTTTCATAAGTTAATGATTTCCTCTGTGAAGAAAAACACACGCACAGGAAAACTGGATTCTTCATACCTGTTACCATGCCCATACTGCTCAAATTTTAACTCTGTCCAGGCTCATGTTCTTCCAATTTTCTTTAAAGGCGGCAAATCCAATTGATACTGTTCCTAACGAAGATAAAAGACCCAGTTGTTTGGGCCTGATGTCATCTCTAACAGTAATGAAATTGTCTCAGTGGGGGGGCATGGTAAAAGTTTAACAGATGAGATTTACTATGATATAAGTTGTATAAGAGATGTTAGTTATTATAAATTTATAGAGCAGATGGTCACTCGTGAAAAAAAAACAGCCCTTAATAGGTAAGATATTTAAACATCTTCCTGCCAGATGACTTTTTTCCAGGCTTTAATGGTGTTTCCTAATTGCCAGGCACAGGAAATCTAGAAATCTTTACTGAAATCAAGTCTTTCATATGATATCTTTACCATATCCTGTGATATCGTGTCTTATCTCTATACGTTAACCCATTTAAATACTGTTTGAAGTGCACTTGCCTGAATAGCGGTGTGTGTTTTTGTCTGTGGGCGTATAGTCCACGTCTCCAGGTGTTCATAATGAAACACAGATCATTTCATCGCAGCGTAAACTAATAAAGGAGGACAAACAACAGCTCACGAACATAATCGAAGCTGACGACAAGTGACGGGTGAGCATTAGCTGCTTTTCACAAACTTTACGTTTTACTCTCTAGCAGGGCTAAAAGTCACATTTGAAAGGGCTATGAGTAGTTCATGGAAGCGATTATGCAGCTGGCCTGTGGCCCTGTGAAGACCCTAACAGAGACAGCAGGTCAGAGGTCACGCAGACCATTAGCAACCTCATTGTGGGGTTTCGCCTCAAATTTACATGCTGCAGACAGAATAGAAGCAGATCCAGAACTAAAACAAAGACAAGATTAGGGCCTTCAAAGCTGTCAGAACATAATTCAACATGCTGAATTCATGCGGGTTTGTGTGTTTCTCTAAGGGCATTAGCCACTTGCCATCATTTTCCCCACTTCATTAGAGCTCTGTCTCCGCAGAGAGTGAGCTTTATGTGGCAGCTGAATACACCCCAGACTGAAATTCATCATAATCCATTTGATCTCCGAGATGTTTGCTCGAGCTTTAGTGAGCTTGATTTCACTGATAACCCAGTTTGTGGAGGCTTACATGTGCAATAGAATGTGTCGGGAAGTAATCTTAGGAAAGCACACTGTAAAGTGGTTTGTGTAAAAGAGTTCAGGGTTGAGTTACTTTTATCAGCTAACAATAGCACTGACTGATCATACGATCCTCTTGATCTCCTGGGCTCTCCTGATAATTTAACCAAAATGTGGGACGTGCTTGGCCGTCACAGTGGTGTTCATCGACTTTGGTGACGTTGGTTTAGATTAGGAAACTAAGAGCTCTGTTTCATATTCATAGGCTGGTGGGGGCAGGTGTGGTGAGAGGCATTTTACCCGCCTCACTTGTTCACTATTGCTGTGTATTGTCACGTTTAGGAACATGCACAAATTCGCACGCATGCAGATACACACACACACACACACACATGCTGGAGCACACAAAGCCTGTGGAATGGTTTGTGACTCTAATGGCCCTTCCTTTGGGGGTACTTTTAATTGTTTGGTCATCGTCTCCATGCTCAGTGTGTCACAGTCAATAAAGCCACATTAGAGGAGACAGAAGGTGAGGGGTGAGGGGGCCGACACAGGGGGTTAGGACCCCGGCGTGGAGAGAATATAAAGCGTCTAAACCCTCCCAGAGTGGCATTCTCCTGCTATCAGAGCTCTGCAGAGGACAGGCTGTCACTGTGGCCCATTGTGAGGCCAATGACTCATTCTTACTTGGGGAACAACTTTAAAAAGTCCCAGGGATTTCAAAAAACTGAGGACAAACCTCTTGGATGCGCTTCAACTGATGTGTAAGTGCATTTGCATGTGTGTATGTCCAAAATGTGAATAGGGCCAAAGTGCAGGGCAAAAAAAAAACAACATATCCTTCATTTACCCAATCTGTTCCAAACATCACATAATTCTTCATCAGATATCATTTACCTCTAGCAAACCATATAATTTTTGGTAACCTTTGCTAATGCGTGTAAAAATAACACGGAGCCTCTCAGGCAGAAAATAAACCAAGCTGAGATTTAATTTGGCTCATATGTTGGAGCAAAGGGCTCTTACACGCATGGCTGCTGCTCTTTATTTGATGTAACCGGCTTTTAAGTTGCTGTCAGTGATAGCCATAACATGTCACCAGAACCTGGGAAGTGTGCGATGGTGACTGCGATAACCCCGCGCTGTGGCTGAGCCTCGGAGATCCCCGGTCTTAACTGTCACTCTCTGCATCTGCAGACCACCAAGCTAGTCCTGGTGACCTCCCTGTGACCTGCCCCTCCTCACTGTCATGAACTCTGCTCTCTATGTGTCTAATGCCGGCCCGTCCACCGGTCCTTCGTGAACTTTATACTGCTTCGATGTGCACTCACGGGTTTTATGTTTACCTTGAGCTCTACCTGTGTTGTGCCCTGTAACTGTGGATAAAATGCTGCACTAGATCACTGGTAACTCTTCAAAAATTCAACTCTGTTTATATCAGGTTATTTGGCACAGTCTCAATAATTGTAGAGGGACTGAACTAAACATTTCATTTGATTTAATTAAATAATGATATTAATGCCAATAAATACATTGTTAGATGTCAATATTATCTTTTAAGGATCCTTTTGGATGTGAGAATATGTACTGAATGAAATCTAAATCTTTTTATAACAATGCCTTGTTGATTTCTTACTGAGTAACACACACCAGCATGTTTGAAATCCTATTAAGGGGCCTTTATAGATGCAAGAGAATGACTGGAGGCTGGAGCTGATCATATTAAGAGCATTTATGTAAATAGTGTCACTGTTGCCAGAAGAGGACTTCCTCTCGAAAGGAATTCCTTGATCCAAAACTCACAGTTCAGCTGGACTCTGACAGCTGCACGCTCATGGCAACATGGTACTGTAGCATAGACACCCTAGTGTTTCACACCATGACCTTAACGCTCCCAAAGAAACCAGCAGGTTAGCCTGTTGACTCAAGTGTCAAGATATGCCTGCAGGCCTTTGTATTTTCATGTACTAATACTGCAGTCACTGCACAAACAAAGTACTCCTTGTTGGGTGAATAGATGGATGCCAATATCTAAAAATAAGCAAATGATTCTTTTGGTACGCATGTAAATATGCTTCCAAACCTAGTTTGCAAATAAAGTAATTTGGTGTCTGTGCTACACAGTTCATGGGTTTGTAACTTTCATGAAATGTGTACTAAATCACTGAAAAATGTATGCTGATGCACACATGAAGGTACACACCAAGAGCCAGGAGACTTCATCCTATTTATTAGTACTTAGGTTACTCATTATTTTCTTATTCAGTAATATGTAAGTTAATAATTTTCTTAACCAGTTTATCGTTATCGCTATTCTTAGCCCACAGGTTACTAATTATTTTATAACTCTCTAATGTGTAAGTTAATCATTTTCTACCTGGTGACTTTACTACTTAAATCATAATTCAATTCAGTCTTATCTGTATGGCGCCAGATCACAAGAAAAGTCATCTCAGGGCACTTTACGTAGTAAGGTTAAAACTTTAAGCACGGCAAGGCAAGGCAGTTTTATTTATATAGTGCGGTTCATACACAAAGGCAATTCAGTGTGCTTTACATAAATAAAAGGAACATCCAGAGGAAAATAAAAACAAAGTGCTTAAACAATGAAAGATCGAAATATGAATGTATATATATAAAACAAAGAGAAAGTACAGAGCACATAAAATCATATTAAAAAAATGTATTAAATACTTTATTATAGTGAAAAACCCAACAAATCCCCCTCGAGCAAGCACTTGGCGACGGGGCGGGATGCCTTTTATCTGAAGAAACCTCAGACAGAACCAGGCTCAGGGTGGGCGGCCAGCTGCCTCGACTGGTTGGGGCGAGTGGAGAGAGAAAAGACGAGTGCGGACAACAAACTAGCAAACACTGGGCAGGTTTAGTGCTCATCCGAAACATCGAGCTCTTGAGCCAGAGATACCTGCAGAAAGACGCAGGCAGAGAGAGGACGCAAAGATAGCGACATGCAATAGTGGTTTAAAAGGGAAAGCATAGCAAAAATTTGGCGTACTGATAGAAATGTGCGATTACATACAATGTTTTTGCGAGCGCGCTGCCACCAGGCGGCTCTGAGGGGGCAAACTAAAACACAAAGCAGATTGTTGGATTTCACTGGTACCCCTCCCTGTACTTTGTCTAAGGACAAGTCTCTGGACACATCCTAAGAAGTGGTTCTTGGACGTTCACTCCATATAAATCCTGGTCTTTTATGGGCCTCTGCTTTACTAAAGCTGTCCCCTCCTCTCTCATAATACACACAAAAACCCAGTCTGAGCTCCACTGGAGGGGTCACACATCTTGAGATTCTTCAAGACGTCCAATGTGTCTTTTTCTGTAATAAATACAAATAAGTTGCATATTTTTCTCTTATTCGTGTACATCTTATAGACAACACTGAGTTTCATTGCTACAGTAACAGGGAGATATTAACATGACTGATTAATACAGTAGTTGAGAACTGGAGGCCAGATAGTCTCAGTTTTGCTCCTTGTCTTGTGTGGCCTTTCATTTAGAACCCACCTGCCAAAATAATTTATGATCCTGTTAAGAGAAACACTGCCCAGGATCTTGAAGGCTGAATTTCTGGCCCCAGCGCTGCTACAATATTTCACGATTATCAGACTATCCCTGGCGGCATCATAAAACACCTCATATTACCACACTTCCCTGTCTGTCTCTGCCTCAGACTTTTTTTTCCCTTTTTTTTTACGCCCTCTCTGTGGTGGGTCACGATTTAAAACACTTTCAGGAGGTTGATATTTGCTTCCAAAACCCAAACTGGATCATGTCACAATGTTGCTGGATGTTGGTCAAACTCTGCTCGAATGCTACACGCATTGTTTTTTCACTTTGTACGTACAATATGTTCTGCTGACAGTAATGCTGATGCAGAAAGAAGGAAGTTTGCGGTCGCTAAGGGACTGCCCACATGAGTGTTTCTCAGAGAAGTGTTTTACTGGCAGGTCTTTCACTAAAGCGTATAATACGGGTGTTGATTTTAGCTGGCTGTAGACGGACTGCATTTAGTCCAGTCAATGGCACTGTTCAAGGCCTCTCCATCATTCTCTGTGAGCAGAGCTGCGACTAGCTCGTAAAGCTGCTCATAAACTGACACTAACAGAGCTAGCTCAGCCCAGATACATAAAGCATCCAAAGCAACACACAAATGCATTAACTACACGGTTTTAACAACGACTCGAAGCACCAGCAGCAGTTCTTTTCACCTGAGTGGGGCCATCTTTGTGCACATGATTAAAGAGGCTTTAAACTGATAAATGTTTGAACTTAGCTGCATTAAAAGTTTATATTAAAGTGTCTTTTTAAAGTTTGCGCTCACAATGTCATGCTTTAAGAGGTGACCCGTGAATCACCCCAAAGTAATTTGACTGAGAGCTCAAAATCTTCAAAATCAACACAAAGTAAGTGGAGGGCTGAATTAAGAGATGGAGTTTAAAACCTCTTTTGTGAGATGGGTTATTATAATCTTCCAGAGTATGTGGAGATTGACCTGTCAAGCCTGCACTGTATTGAGCAAGGGCTCAATATTAGCTCAAATAATGGCCCCTTCTGAATTAGTTAATCCTGCTATTATCTGAAATAAGAACAACTGCCTGGACCCAGTGACTGCTTTGGCTGGGAGTCTGTTTTCTGTCTTTGCTTACGGTTTTAATTGTAACAAGCTGAGGGGAGAAACCAGAAAGACTGAAATCTATTATGCCAATGTCACTTGGGCAAGCGTTCCCATTGGAACATCACAGCAAAAAAGGTCTTTAGGTGCAGATTCCCACCAGGATGGCACACAAACATGGCCAGCAAAGCCAAAGGCAGGTCTAAAGAGAAACCACCTCATTTTACTGGAAAATTGTTAAATTGAGAAATCTATGAAGCACAAAGATTGCAATCAAATGGAGCAACAAATGAAGCGGACAAAAGAGGTCAAAGGTTTTTGTTTTTTGCTGTGAATGGAGGCACAGTGACTGAGGGATGAAGACAGAGCAGCATTTAAAGGCCCACAAAGCTGTGCATTTAAATAAACAGGGTTACGTCCTTCTCCTTTGGGCCCAATGAAGTCCATCAAAGAAGATGGTAATGCCCTGCTGAATGGACGCAAGGACTCCCAAACTCCCGCCTTTTCACTTCGTGTGAAAGAATGTAACATAATAAACACAAACCCCCCCCCCCTCCATGAAAAACAGACATAAATTGAGCTTTAAATATTTTCTGCCCTGGTTACAGCTTTAAATCATTATTGGGGTTGCCGTGCAGGCTGTTCTGCAGTGTGCAGATGTCATTATTTGTGGCAAGTTAATAAGTCATGTTGTGACCTCAAGTAGTATAAACACAAATACAGGAATCAATAAATGCTGAGGGGCAGAAACACTTCCAACAGCAGTGGAAAATGTGTCAATTGTAGCAATTTGTGTCTGCTGCGCTTCCGGGATTAATACAGACTCTAGTCATCCATAAATTCAATATTTTAAGATAACTTAAAATGGAGCAAGAATTCAACTTTTAACAAATATTAACTGATTGTACTGTATTAACAATGGATTAACTGATTAATTGATAGGTAGTCCTTTCAGGGTTGTATATTATTATATAATACTGTCTACTGCTTTGAACTGCTCTTCATAATAAGTACAGTAGTTGATTCTAAGGTTCAGAAACAGAAATTAGTGGAATGAAGTAGAAAAAAGAAATATAATGATCTTGATTTGTTGATTTGTAAAACAAAGACACGTCTCTCCTCACCTCTGTGATGCTGAAAGACAAACACCAGACGCCAGTGGCCGCTTTTCACCTGTTGTCTTATTCTTAATTTTCACATTTCATTATTAATTGGAATAACGTAATAATGTGTGACCATGAAAAAGTGAAAAAAAGAAAGCCATGGTATAGTTTGCACACTGGATGTAGTCTTGAACACATGCTATTTTTCAGCTATTTCTGTTTAAGTAACACACATACATGCGCACAAAATAGCACAGGGAAAATCTTGTTTACGATGTATAGGCTCAGAGATTGTGGGCCAGTCTCGTATAGAGACAGGTGTTCCCCGCCAGCTCGGCCCCAGCAGAGCTGCTGCACAGACGTAGATGCAGCTTTTTTCACTCTGCAAAGCATCCACATTCCAACTACGTTTAATTTTACAAGAGCCCAGGGGCCACTAGACCCACTCTGTCTCTGGATCTATATGGCGTCTGGGCCTGGATGCTCTCCATGGACCCACGCCACACACACACACACACACACACATATTACACTGTGTAAATACCACAGGCCAGGTCCAGCTAGGGCCAAATTGGGTGGCAGCGTGGTGCTGGCATTTGGTGCCACTCAGACATCTGCTCATTTTGCTGTTATCTGCCATCATACCTAGAGGTCAGCAAACCACTTTGTTAGGTTGACACGACAGAGGAAAATGCATGTTGTTATACTGTGTCAACTAAGGGTCGCTTTTGCTTCAAATAAAAGCTCTGTTGGAATTCTGCTTTGTTGTAGGTGAAGAGTCAAGGCTACCCAGCAGTTATAAACATGGTGGGCCTAAATGATGGTATATTTCTGGTTTTCTGGTGCATAAATGAGTGTGAGATATGTTTTTTGTTCTCTCCTTCTGTCTCTCTCTCTCTCTCTCTCTCTCTTTCTTTTCTTTCAACCCACATAATATTTCATGCAGCAGTGTGTGATCCCTCTCCTCCTCCATAATAAATGATTAAAACACTCATTAGTGTTAGGTGATATGACTGCAGAGAGGAGAGAGGCAGAAAAGAGAGGAAGAGGATGGGAAAGACAACAGGACTGGACAAGAGGAGGGGGGTGGCAGGCAGGAAGAGAGGAAAATGCAGAGTGCGGTGAGGGAGTGGTGGAAAAACTAAAGAATGGGTGGCAGGAAGCAAGAGAGTGGGAGAGAGATGAGTGTGGTGAAGAGGAAAGAGAGACGATGGATTAATTAAGCATTCAAAATGTAATGTTGATGACAAAGGCGCGCATCTTCGCCTAAAAACTCCAGCTTTTCTTTTTGGCAGTGATTGGAGGATACAGGAATTTGTAGAGGGAAAAAAAAAAAAAGTCCATCTCTTCTGTGATGTGGAGCAGAACTCCGGGGTCTTGACCTGCGGATATGAGTCCTATTACCGAATCATCTCTAATCTGTTGTACAATCCTCCTCTACCAGCCCTTAATTATGAGAGCAACTGTTCCTTGTAGAGCTCCTATTTAAAAGCTGGCACATTCTGCACAGGCTCATTCATCAGACAGGGAGGTCCAGTTCAGATGAGTTAATCTGAGGTTTATTTGCTTGAATGCAAAAAATCTACAGAACACACTTTCCTAAATACAGCCTGGTAAACTTGCCTTCTGCACTTACACCTCGTGTACGAGTGTGTGTGTGTGTGTGTGTGTTTGTGTGTGTATACGGACACGTGTGGGTGGCCTCAAAAAAGCAGATGTTACAGCACAGTGTGGCTGTAAATAGACCCACTCCAGTTTATTCGTCTAATCAATGATTTACAGCAATCTACTCGGAGCCAATGAAGTGGTTCAGCTGCATGAGCAGGAGCTTGGCACCTGTTATCTTTGGCCCTGATAGCGTATTTATCTACTTCAGGCCACAAACACCTGAGCGCTAAACATGGTTCCAAGTCCCAGGGAAGATAAGTTCAAAAAATGAACTCGAATGCTTGAGATACTGATACGCAATAAAATCCTACCTACTGTTAAATGATTAACTATAGAATGATTCTAATTATCTTCAAATTACGGGGATATTCTTTACTCTTGTGCCACAGTCATGGATGTCTGGTATGCATTTGAAAGCATTTAAAGTTTTCTTAGTGTTATTTCTTAAAAGCTTAACCAGGGACACGGTCTATAAATTAGTCCTATATACACTGCATTGATTGCATTTTGTTTAAATGTAACAATGCCTATATGTATGATCCCCGTCAAAGGAATGAAAAATAATAATAAAAGTCTACTATAGCTTTCCATCCAAAAATGCTGATCAAAAACTACTTGAAGTAACATGGGATATCGTTATGGTATGGACTACAGAAAACACAGAGGCTGTGAAATGTTTTCTCTTCTATAAAAACATGTCCGTCTACCTGCCAGAGGTGACAAAAACACACAAATTCTACACAAAAAAATAGCACAAGGAGTGATTTTCGTCTTATGTTTGTCATGTGTGATATGTATGGTTGGAAGTGGAAGTGTTACTGTCCCATCCATTCAGGCTGAAGATACTGAAATGCTTTAAAACAACCAGACTGTTTTGTGTAGAAAGTATAGATATTTGTGTTAAAAATAGAAGTAAAAAGTTGATAAATACTCCTAAAGTACACCTCAAACTGTACTCAAGTACAGTACCATCGTATTTGCACTTCGTTACTTCCCCCCCTCTGCTGCCTACCAGCCTCTGCCAGCGCTACCACTGATCTACAGTCACTTATAACTTGACCTGTGTCAGACACGGTCTCGGTTATGACTGATATGAACGCACATGACACCCTAAACCCCGAGCACTCATTATGTAAGGCTGGAGACACACTTTCACATTCAACATGCCACAGGTAGGTCTTGCCCTTCCCTCGACACTCACCCTTGATAAAGCGCTGGAATGTTAGGCTCCACTCCCAACCCTCACCTCTCAGCTCCCCAGCTTCTTATTATGTGTAGTTGTTAGTGGTTTACCACATGATTAATGCTTGTTGATGGTTTCTCACTGTCTCTTTATTGTCAGAGGCCCGGAGGCAGGAATCTGTACATTTCTGTCAGCTGGAATTTTAGGAGGAACGTTCCTGAGAATAGTGACAACTTGCTGCATGTGCAGCCAACCACACAATTAGAGAAAGAGGCAACGGAGGAGATGCTATCTAGAATGTGCAGACTGAGCGATTTTCCGTCTCTTCGTTTTTGACAAAGAAAAGCAATTAACAAGCCGTGAGGAGGCTAATACTTCTCATTACAGACCTTTGACAGCCTGAGCGAGACGCCATAGTAAAGAAGAAATTACACTGGGGTGCATGAGGAGAAGCAATAAATGTGAACCTCAGCTAGGTCGTGTAGTGATTTTAGATCTATCAATGGACCTACAACAGCGTAAATTAACTTCTGTATGGACTTTCAGCCATATGAGACGAGCATCTGCAGAGCACAATAAAATGAACACCTGTGTAACATAATGCAATACAACACAATACCCATGCAATACCATACTAAACTAATGAAATGTTTTATTTATGTTAAGAAGCATTCTTAGGGGGTGCTTTGTGATTTTGTTGTTGTACATTATATGGTATTTATAACACAGTATAATCTTATAAATTCATATCACCATTTTGTTCAGAGGACGTCTTAAAGGTTCAATTCACATTTTTCACTTGACTTTGCTCACTCTTAGTAATGCCCACCTGGAGGGCAAAACAAGGCTTTCATCCACTGCCCGCCACTTTACCGGGTTTATTTCGCTGAAATGCCGCCTGGTTGTTGTTCAGTCGGACGCACTAACTGATTGTCGCGATTGGGTTATGCTTCTACAGAATCCCGCCTGAGAAAGAAAGCTCAGACACACACAATATCCTTCTCCTAACGCTGCGATACAAGTGAATACAAATCGCACCAGTTCCTCGTCCACAGCAGCTGTCAGCGGCGACTCATTTAACCTGTAGAAACTGTTGACCTGACAATGGAGACATGTTTTGATTAGATTTGTGTTTGTGTTAACCTAAACACAATACCTCTGTAGCAGCTGTCGAGCTATCGTTAAGATGAGTTCTTTAGCTAAGGTTAGCTAATCAGTCTCACCTTTGACGGTGAAGAATTTCTTGTTATTCACCTCCTAAACAGCAGCAGCAGCAGCAGCAATAATCCATCCATATGTAAAATACATACGGAACTGTCTATTTTCTACACTTTCATCCTGCAGCTGTGTTAGAGGAGGGATTCTCATCCAAACGACACAAAGGCTTGGATGGTTATGGATCAAGTGTCCAAAACTTGTCACATATTTTTGTATTAATTCTTTTGGGTCATCTAAGTATTTGTGGCTTGAAACAGATGTTAGATTGACAAGGCTGTGCTCTGTGTCCTGTTTTCACCTCCAGGGCTGCGTGCGGTCACGTCACTGAAAACTATGAATAAGACTTGCGTGCGCTTGTATGCTTATAGTTTATGTTAGAGTCTGTGTTGTGCTGGTCATTTGTTGACGTTAGCTAACTCCATTTCTAACATCTGTCTTGGTTGCCTATACGTCCATGACAACAGCCGTACAATGAAATGTTTTTTTTTTTTTCTGTGTAAATCCTTATACTCTCTTCTTCTGTGCGTCTCTGCGTCCATGTACAAATCGTACATATCGCTGGAAACATTCTGTAAAAAAGATCCTTAATGTTGAAAAGAAGAATCGGTATTCTTAATGAGAACAAAACATTCAGCATTAATGACCCCCTTCCATTTCACTACAGACCAGCTGCCTTACACATTGTCTCGCTGTTGTTCATAAACCCACAAACTGCAACAATAATGAGCTTGGTAGAATGTCACACACATACGTTTCACCTACGAGTGTACACAGAGAAGAGAAGAGAAGTCTTAGCAGGAAAAATGTCTCACCTCAGCAACGGGATAGTAAAGTTAAGTTTAGGACTGCTTTAAAAGGGTGGCTGTGTCCTAAAAAGAACCCTAGCCATTACGTTGAACTTAAGCACTTCCTATTGAGACGTACCTCAGTGACTTTGTGCGTGTTAGTCAGATGCCAAAAATGTAGCTTTAAGATTTTTTTTTGCGTTGGAGTTTGGTGTAATTTTTGTGACATACACAGTATATTGTGTGTCATGGGTAGCATTTAGGTGAGAAAATGACTAGTTAGCTCTTTGATTACACAGTGTGAAGTCGTTTTTTTCCCCTGCCTCTCTCCAGGAGTTTTTGGAGTCAGGCTTCATAAGCAGAATGCAAAGTTCTTTCCAGAGGTCTCTCCTAAATCCACCCCATCCATCACTGTGATCTCTATTATGGAGCGAGCTCTCTGCCGTGGTCAAGAATCATGATAACGAGACAGCGCAGAAACAGATGTGTGTAAAGGTAAGCGAGTGCACACCATGAGTGTGCTGCAAATGGAAAAGGTGAGCAAACACCTTTATTTATTACGGAGGCTTTTATGAAGTAAAGGACTTTTTAGGGTTCAAGGAGGTGAAGGGCAATCACTGGTCACGCCGAGCGCTGTGTAGCTACGCTACAGCTGAGCCACAGTTATTTTCACTCTGCCCTCATCCCCTTCAGGTTTGACAGTATTTAATCACAAAGTAATGACCCTCAGGTTGTCTGTCATCTTTAGTTTGGCACCGCCGTGCTTTTCAGGCCAACACACAGCTGGAAATTTCTGGCTCACCTCTTTGCCCTCTGCTTAATTCATCTATTTCCTTTGAGAATAGAGTACATCTTTTTCACCATAGAGACAAGAAAAACTGGCAGCTTTGTATGTTCTTTGCTACTTCGTAATAATAACTTTTTTTCTATTTTGACTCAAACACTGGAGTACCTCACATTGACCTAGTACCTCTGGGACAGAAGAGTTATCCTTATTCTCAGGTTGTGTGACCCTATTGTCTCCCTTGTGTTTTCACTGCTGTCAGGAGGGAAGTGTGATAAAGTTCCTTTTCTTTGCCTGTTTCTATGTTTGACTGTCTCCGCAGTCAGCTGGTTGGTCTCCTCCTGCTGCGGGGGGACTCTGGGCACACAGGCGATTGTTTTACCCGAGGTTACAGGAAGGTCAGATCCAAAATCAATAAGGAAACAGCTCTGCTGCTCTCAACTCTATTTCTGCCAAGCAGGATCCTCTGAGAGGAGCTGGGATATCAGGAACCCCAAATGGGAGGATCGTTAACATGACAGATAGAGGGAAGAGGAGGGATGAGAGGAAGAAACGAGAGGAGCAAGACAGAGGAGAGCTGTTACTTGTGTGAAATGTGAAACGCACAGGTGTAATGGAAGTGTAGTGTTTTCTTGAAAACATTTCGGTACTAAGCAGAATTTTATCCTCTGTATCCATTTCCCATGTCAAGTACACTCCACAGAATGTAAAAAGTATGGCATGTTCAGGTTTATACAGCTCTGCAGTTCTACATATAGAGAGAAAAAATCAGTACGCAAGAAATTAATATAAAGCTTTTAAAAGGTAAGGCATGGCACACTGGTGTGGTAACTGTCAATATCATTTCATAAAATGAAATTATAAAATCACAGCATTTAACTTGTATTCAGATGGGAAAATAAAAGGCTTGGGTGGCGTCTTTCAGTGGCTATTCAAATGTGTAGAAAGCACAATGCAATAAAGTCCACAGAGTGTCTGTGCCTTATAGGAAACCTCAGGGGGCTTCTTTAATGTTTCCATCCTCCTCTGTTTCCTTGGAGCAGAGCGGATATTACATATTGGAAGCATATAGTGAGTTTATAAAATCTCACACTGATTATGAGCAATGGGAGCCCTGCAGGACGTTTCCAGTTTGGGACAAAAGCATTGAACATTGGATATGAGTTCATGGGATGGAAAAAAACAGCAGCTTCTGGTTCCAGGGCCCATTGGAGAAACAACTGCTGTTCGCTTTGTGCTACATTTTATTTACATACAGATTTGTAAGTGTATACGTGTAAATATATTTATTACCATGAAGTGTCTTGTATTTTTGTTGCCCCCTCAGTCATTTAATGTCCTCCTGCTGTGCAGTGACGGCGGACGGATGTGAGTATAATCTGAACTCTGCTCATGAACTGCAGTCAGCATCAAAGTGTAGCCACAGCGTAGTGCCAGCCCCACCTGCCTGTGAGTTATCTGCATGGAATCACCTAATGCAGGATCAGGTACGTGCAACATTTGGAGGATGAAATACACTCCTGTCCTGGCTAAATATTAAAAACAAGGTCCTACCAACACAGATATTATGACAAGAGTTCATCTCTGAGTGAAAGAAATGCAAAGTGTTGAGGTAAGTCTGACAACAAACCATATACGTTCAGCTGTGAGTGAAATAAACACTTTACATCTTTGTCATTCCAGCTGTATGTGAAGGTATAATACCCTCTCAGAATGGAAAAACCTATCCAAGAGAACTTTAGACAATCTGAACATGCCCAAGGTCAAAAACCTTTGTTTGCCGATATGTTTGTGTGTATAAAGAGGAGAAAGAAAAACTGCTAGTTAATAAGTGACCTTTGTATGACAGTCTGCTACACTGCATTGAACTGCTGCTCAAAGGAAATCAAATATTTGATAAAAACTAGAAACATGGAGTCAACATGGAAAATTCCAATTCAGGTAAAGCCCCGCATTCCTTCCCTGATCCACTCATAAAATTTCCTACAGGAAGAATGTGGAAAATAAACTCACAAGATGGCACTCTGTCTTCTTCTTCACCGGGAAAGTAGTGGGAAAATGTATGGAAATTACAACACAGTTAAAGTCACTAGTATCATTGCAATACGCGTTCTGACGACCAGTGGCAGCACTGAACACACCGTAGCTCGGCGCTGCCGTAGCTGATGACTGAAGAAGATTCCTACAGCGTTTGACCCAAGACCCAAGGGCTTCGGCTCCAAAATGAAACCAACGTGGAAGTATCTTAACGTGGAATACCACTGATGGCCGCTGGGTGTTACAACTGTATATAACATTTATGAAGTATTTGGAGTTACTTGGTGGAGTTTAACCTTTCAGTGCTAGTTAGTGGTGTGGTCAGTGTTTTCCTTCCATAACTCCAGCGTTTTATCTAAATATGGGACCTTCTGGCTCCAAATAAACAAGATGGTGACGGCCAAAATGCCATACTTGAGACTCCAAAACAGCCATCCACAAACCAACGGGTGAAGTCATAGTAGTTACATCCACTCATTTAATACAGTCAATGTTTTTGACTTTACATGGTTTACGTTGACTGAAAAAAAATCATCTCCATTTTTTTACCAAAGCAGATTTTTTTTTTTTTTTTTATACTTGAAATACTTAGAATACAATACTTAAAATTGACAAGGATTCTTAATCTAAAAAATACATACCAGTCCTGGATCAAGTTTATGTCACAGTTCAAGCTGCGCTGCTAGGCAGGCAGTAGAAACATACCACTTTTCAGAATAATTTCATAAACACATCATCACATTTCATTCTTGTTGCGTCAAGTTTATTCTAGTATGATAGTTTCCTGTCACATTGTGGAACAAATTCAGATGACATTTTGGGAACAATGCCATCCAAATGTTTGAAGTCTCTTTGTGGTAATCCCGACAGTGTGCAGATGATTGGGTGAATTTATTCAGCGGTGTTGAGACTGCTTTCGAGAAAACAGCAATTACAGTAGATTGTTTTGGTGGCATTTCAGTTTAGTGCGAGTGGTTTGGCTGAACCAGCAAAGCAAAGGCTGTGTGATGCGTGTTTAGTGAGTTCTGACATGGTCCAGATCTCAGTTGATCCTTCTCTATTGAATAAGCACATGTCTTTGGGGACAAGAAGATTGATGCTGCTCCCACTGAACTCTGGGATATCCCTGGCCTTGGCTGGGCAAAATTTCGGGGTTTGCGGGTAATGGGGGGAAACCACTTCCCTTGCTTGTTAAACAAGACCATTAAAAGGCATTATGAGCTGGCCTCTGGAAAGGCTTTTGCGTGTCATTGCTAGCATCTGTTGGAGGGTGTTTCTGGGGTCTCTTGTTTCTTTTGATTATTCCAAAATACAGTAATTCTGCTCCAAAGTGTTACAGAAGTCACTGGGAAACGCTGGGGCAAACAGAGACTCACAGTGAAGAGGAGCTGCTGTGACACGAGACAACAGTCGTATCAGGCTGTCTAACCTCACTGGAGCATCGGTGACATGGAGGGTAATGATCAGAGCTGACAAATCTTTAATTTCTCAGAAAGACTTCAAAGCTTTTCACTGCTTACATCCCATGATCAGAGCCATCCAAAGCCATGTCGGACCCTCATACTAAAATCACATGTTTTCAAAGTTACACTAGCAGGATTAAGGTTCAAGTGGTGTGGAGGGTTAAGGTGGCCTCACATGCAGTGAAAAACGCAAAGAGCAGGACAGAACTGCAGCAGGTGTGTCCGCATATGCAATACGTTTTCCATTTTTTTGCGCAGAGACTCAACTATGTGTTCATTAAAAACCACTGCAGCTTGTTTCAAGGATTGTTTTTCTAATTTAGTTTTGTCTTCAGCCTCAATCATGAGTTCATTTGTTTCTAAGAAACAGCTGTTGTTGCATCCAAACAAAAACTGCATTATTAAACCCAACATGTCTTTCAGTTTGCACATGAAATTGAACGGTTTTGAATAATGAAACGATCACAGTTGTGGTTGAAAAAGGCAGGAGACTGAAGCCACAAGAGAAACAGCCTCCAAAAATTTGTTCTCAGAGGAAGGGTGGAGAAGAAATGCTTAAGAGTAAATAAGTCCAATAGTCCAAGACGGTTGTTTATCCACAATATATATTCCTATCATCCTTTACCAAGATTTCTCTTTACTAACACACCAGCCTTCCTAAAACTCAGGACTATGGCGTATGTCTAGGGATAGGAATGGATTAAAAATGTATACAATCTGATTGATACCAATGCTGTTAACGATTTTGCTTGTTGGGTCAATTCTAGGCCTACACAGGTTCTTTTTGAAATGAAGCCAAACTTTGGGCCTTTTTCTTCAGTGCCATAACTCCGTCTTATAAGTTTCCAGTAACTTAGACTCATGGGTTTGATGAAATGATTTTACAATGCACAAAAAAAGGGAACTGATATGTTTCTGATGGATCGAACAATTTGGAACCGGTTCTCGACTCCCTACTCTACTTATGTCCCACCTCCCCTTTCTTCATCAATCACATGCTTACACCAGGGCTGACGTTATCTCATAAAGCTCATGGTGAAAGTTGTTGACAATATATGTTGTTTTCATTGAGAAATATGTTTTACTGCAGGCGTGGTGCTGTGCGATTTAATCATTCGTAACACTCAACTTACATTTATACGTTAAATCCAGACTCAGTTTTAATGAAGAGCAGCTGGTGCGACTGGCAGGAATCAAATAATGGAAAAGATTAATTTGGGTGTTGTGACCCAGAACGTTTGTGTGTCTGTGCTCCTCCCCACTTCCTTTATTTAGGACAACAATAGTCAGTCAGACAACCACAAACAACTGGTGTGCATTCAATAAGAGTTTATTGATTATACATATGGATGTGGACTGTGTGCTCATTACCGCAAAACTGAAAAAAAAACCTCCTCCTATGCCTTTACTGAATGACTGTCAGTTTACATTGGAAGTCTTTCTCCTCATTATTATTATATATGTGTCCGTCAAACTGCATTTTTTAATTTTCTGTGATACATTGTGGCTTATAAACTTGGCAGTGCAGTGATAGTTGAATTCTTGGACGAACTCTACGTGGGTTTAGCCCAGTGCAATGGAAAAGAGCAGGAACCCTGGAACGAAGTTCAAACTGTAGGTCTGGCACACAGTGGAAAAAAGGGTTAATGTGATTAAGGTCGTGTCTGAATAGAGACTTCCCTGTTAGAACTCTGAGGGAGGAGGATTAGATTTGTCATATGCACAGAGGAGCCCTCACTGTGGTTGTGCACACTTCACTGCTCAGGAGGAATCCGTGAAGCGAGTGTCCGTGCTGTTTGGGATGTTCAGAGTAATATGAGGGCAGTGTCAGCTGGAGAGGTGCTGGGCTCCATTCCCAGAAATAACACACTTGTACACATGAGAATTACCAGAATGCTTGTATAAGTGAGAAAAGGCACCAAACCCAGAAGATGTAATATAATCTGTGTTTTGTATTTTGATCCCTGTGTGAGGGTCATTAACTATGCATGTTAACAGACAATGAGAATGGCATTGCTTTCTCTTGTTCCCTCTCTCTCCACTACACCATCATCATCCAGTGGCAGTGGATGGCCCTCTTATTAGGTCAGCTGAAAGTGGAAAATTAGCACAATTCCCCCAGGCTGGGATTTATCCCACATCTCTTCCAATTAGCTTCCTGAGCTTCTGGAGATAATTGCAGTGTACAGTGCAGAGACAGGAGCTCTCACAACCTCGCTGCTGCTTCTGCTTCTGCATTCCCGTCTTCATTCCACAGACAGTCATGCACTTCCTCACAGAAAAAAAGAGAAAATGAAAAAAAAAGAAACTTAGGGAACTGAGAGAGTAACTATAGGATCAACATCCCATCTCTCCTGGTTAATCCATCTTGGAGGCGGGCCCATCCCTTGAGCCCGGTTCTGTTAAGTACTTACATACGCTACCAAGAGTTTGGAGTTGGGAGAAGTTTTGCATGTGTTGTCATTTATAGCGCTATCATCTTTAATAACGGGGAGGGATTAGCGCCATTGCCTTTTGATCCTATAATCCGCACTCCTCAAAATCCCAAACTTTATCGGCTTGCCTCTCTGCTGGACCCGCTGATCTGCTGGGAAAGACAGAAATTGACCTCAAATGAGGCGCTGTCCTGTGAAATCTCAGACAGGTGACAGCAGTAATTCATGGCAGAGAGGAGAACAGTTGGCCTAATGTGGCCATGGGAGATGAGCCTGTTGGCTCATATGAGGCTGTTGTCAAGGGAGATTAAAGGACTTCATAAATATGCCCTTCCGTTTTGTGTTGCCGTATATCACCGGGCTGCATTAATCAGTACTGGCCCTCCACAGCACAGTAATTGCATCGGAAGATGAAAGCCAAGGAACTTCATCTTTTCACCTGTACCATACATCGCACCGTATGATTTGTCACATATGATTCATGTCAAATATGGAAATACCACAAGATGTCCTCCAACCAGCATCCATACAAGCAGGAAAATAACACTTTTTGCAACCTTATTTAGGGTTAGGGTTAGGGTTAGAGTTTTATTAGCTAGTATTGGCTCAAACAATATAGATCTAAATACTTAAAAAGTAGATGTTATGTTTGTAATTACTTAAAAGTGTCAATTCAAAGTACCAAACACAGAAATGTTTAATGTATTACAAAGCAATAAATTACCCATAAAGACTGTAAAAGAATGGAGACTAAAAAAAAAAAAAAAATGAACGGACTTGCTGCATCCACAGACCGGTGTTACAACCAGCTTGCCTTGCTCTCTTCATTAACATGACATGGGCTCTCTCCCAGGATTGATGTTCCACTTTCATTTATGGCCCTCCTCTTCTCCACCACTGTGCTCACATAGAAAGGCAGTAGGTTCATTTCAGCGTCTGAAACAAGCAGCTCGCGATCACACACTGGAACTAATTAACGAGCCAGGCCTCCGTTTATGTTAAGCAATGTTTGAGAGCGGAGGACGGCAGGAACTTAATTACATGGTGTACAAGAATAGCCGCTAAAGGTTTCCAACTGCAAAGTGTGCAAAGGGGTTGCAGCGGCTCGTAGCACACTCGCGCGTGCTGTCACTGAGTGGATATTAAAGTCGTGTGTCACATTGTTTCTCTCGAAGATTTGCGAGTATCGTATTTCTTGTGGGACATGTGCGGGGTGAAGCAGAGACAGTAGATTTATTCAGCCCTTTTCTCATCTACAGTCAGGGGCGTAAGCTGTTGACACGGTTATAAAATGACTTAATGCTGAAAATAAAGGACCTTTGCTAAATAATTATGTGTGCTTTGTAAACTTGCGCAATGTGCAGTGGTAAAGTGTGCGATACTATGATTCTGATGAGTGCGTTTGTAAGACCCCCTTGGGTTATGGGGAATGTCCTAAAGGGGAAGAGAGGAAGTGAGGATGAGGTTAGCTGCAAGAAAACGTAGCCGCCATAAAACAAAATGCCGTCTTGAAATACTTCTCTGAGAGATTTACAAACTTAACGCTGGAGAACAGGAACACTGGTTTATTTGACTTGGTTTTTTTGAGCGTGCGTGGCTACAGGACGCTATTGTTGTTTCATCCAAAAGCGGACAGAGTTTGACGGTACAAGAGGCCTTTAAAGGAGGAAATAATTATCCGAGAGTCATGTGATGAACTGCGATGGCTTGTGCGCCTTTTCATCTTCTTACATTTAAGCCACAAAGACCCAGTCCTCCACTGAAAACTCTGCTTCACCTTTCTTCTATGCGTTGCCTCTGTTAAAGTAATAATTGGCAACTTTTCACATAAATTCACAGTAATGGCGATTCAAGAGCGTCCACATTTGCTGCTGATAACCTATAAAGTCGTTTCTTTTTCCCGGGGGTTCTGCGATATGCATTACATTTATGAGATCAGCAATTATAATTGATTTATAAAAGGGGAGAAGAAATACTTAATATTTAGTCACCGTTTTCTGCATTTGGTGCCAAAAGTAAGAGAAGCAAGAGTCTCATTTTAAGCTCAAGGCCACATGACTCCAGAGTCTGGGAGTAGATGCTGACAGTTTAATCTACTTATGGAAACATTTTTGTAACTTTAACCCCACAAATCCAGTGGAAAACATACACTCTGGTTTATTTTGAGGATGTTTATATGGATGATATACTGTACAGTAAAATGCTTTGCCATTACCGTGGTTTATGTTTAGCAATAAAAGTTGGACCTGTTAGTGGCAAATATGGTTTATTTTCGAGGAATGTGGAAAACTCCGGTCGGTCACATGGTCTTGTTAGTCCAACACACCGAGACAGTTTGTTATTTATGATGTTGGATTCATAGGTTTCAGCGCTCACCTGCCGTCTGGGCCAGCAGGAACCCTCAGAGCAGACCGGCTAACCCCTGGCTGTGCGAGACGGACAAAAAGGAAAAGACGGCCTCGCTGGTGACGACAGCATGGTTCGAACGCAGTACGGGGGACGGGATGACTTGGGCGTGTAAGTACAGAAAAGAAAAAAAAAAAAAAGCCGAATTTGTAAGAAAAGAGCTCTGTGCCTTAGCTTGGGAAGGGTGGTCAGCCTTTTCTCATACTTCCCCTCACAATAATCATTCTGGAGAAGTGGCTGCCAAAGCCGCAGCTCTTATAGAGGAAACCGTGACCAGCTGTGACGCAGCTGCCTACGCTTGACACTCCAGCATCACCGAATGAATTATTGCATTCAACACGATGCCCTGACCTGGACACTGAAGCCTTGATACCCCCTGTTTATCTGCGGTCTGCATGCTCTCAGTCCATATCTATTATCTGACACCCTTTTTACCTTGGCAGCGCGTCACCATCGCAAAACAGTGAGCAGCATTGTTTGGCTTTATGTGATCCATGCCCACTTACAGCTGTCAGCACAAAACCACATGGAATTCCCCGGTGCTTTGGTAAATGTCACATCCAAAAGGGAAAGTTTAGAAACATGACTTTTACTCTTCAGGAGGCTACTGTGCGGATTCCGCCTGTTTGTTGTTGTGTCCTTACAGTCTGCGGGCCCTTTGGTCCACAGTGCACAGGATGTGATGTGTATTTTTGTCAACCAGTGATCAGTGACCAACCTAATTACACACTAATCAATCAAGTGTAATGAGTCTGTGCCTGGCCGGGTGTGGCCCGCTCCACCCCTAATCCACTGCATCTGTTTAAGGGTAATTCCACAACCCAACTTGTTTAACTTCACACGCCATACTTTTTTTGTTTTTGTTTTTTTTTTTGTCTATTTCTTTACCATATGACCTTTCCATCATGTGGGTCCTGTGTTTTGTCAGGGAGGAGGAAGTTGAGGTTTTTGATCAGTGTCTGATGTGGAGACAGTGCTGCGGAAACACAAGAACCCTCTGTTTGAATTTAACCTGAACACACCTGAATGACATTAAACCTGCTCTACAGCTATAACACTGCAAAAACTCAGCTCTCAAAAACAAGAAACGAGCAAAAAAAAAAGAGGAAATATTACTTAGAATCAGCAACATTATCTGCCAACAGAACGGGAAAATGTCACTTGGCAAAATCTTTAAAAACATGCAAAAATAAATGATCTTAATGAACCCACAGATATCTTAAAAGTACATCGAGATTGAGAACAGGTAGATACAAAGAAAAGATTAAAATATATTTTATCAAAGTATGGGGAAATATAAAGATTAAATAAATAAAATATCTGTTGTTCTGCACTGTATAAGAATACATGACGACTACGCTGTTGTTGAGACGAATATGCATCGAATAAGAAAATCTTACGTCAATAAAGCAGTTTTGTACTTGTCTGCATCAAGCAAACAGCTTTACAATTCTGGTAATTCTAGTGTTTAGTTACTCCAAACACATTAGACAAGTTCTAATATCGTTTAAAGATAATTAAGGACAAAAAAGCTTGAAACAAGCGAAACAACATTAAAAACTGCCTGGAAAGAATTGTCGAAAACAAGCATATATTGCCTTGATTTCAGATACTTCATCCTGATTAGATTTCACTCTGTGCAGTGTGTTCAGTTGAACTATTAGTTCTGGACTACAAAGCCATTCCCACAGTGCTTTTAAAAACTGATCTGTGTCTCTCCCGTGAACTGGAGGAGCGTCCCTTACTGAGATGATTCATGAAAAATCGTCTTTTTTGCGTTTAAGCGGAGCAAAGCAAGGTATACAACATATCTGGGAACAATGAATGCATTAACCTTTAAGAACAACTCAGTTTGGGGTCATAAAAAAAGACAAGAAGAAGATCAGAGCGGTGGTGTCTCCATTTCCACTCATATATTCCTGATGTTTTCCTACTTCTACAAATCTCCATGAGACAACCTCTGCAAGGTTTTCTTATGCGCGCTTTTATTTTCCTTTTTCTTTCAACCCGACCGTGCTGGTGTGGTTCTTTCATGACATTTCTGTAATTAAAGCCAAATGGCATATCCCTCGATTAGCCCTGCAGCTGCTTGCATTTAATTCCATACAATCAAAGTGTCCTGTTCAGCTGCTCGCTGTCACAGCTACCAAAGCTATTTGTCACAACTGAGATAAAAGAAATATTTATGACCGGCAAAGATATTTCTCATGTTGTTTTACAGCGTTAAGTCTTATTTAAAAGAGAACGAAAGACATATAACATTTCAAGAACTGCGGTGTAGTTACAGATAATACTCTCATAGCCGCGGAAACCGCTTTTCAAATAAATTTATGTATTGTGATGCCGGTGGAGCCACAGAGTGAAGTGTTAGACTCAAAGACATCCCTGTTGGGAAGTTCAGAAATAAAACCCTGTCAGACACATACGCAAGTACAAGAGCTTAACATTTCCAATGTTGACACTTGTGGAAAAAAATACAGCCCAAGTGTTACCTGATATTCTGCACCCCTGTGTCATAGGTTCCTCCAGATGGACTTTTTTTCCAAAACCTTGTGACCTTTAGAAAGCAGCAGTGCTGTGTGATCCCAGGAACACCCCCAGAAGTCAGAGTACAAGCTTGTTTTTGTTTTTCGTGCCATTTCCCCCTGTTTTGACTGGGTTGCATGTGTGCCGACTACGACGTGAGCTCATACTTTTACATAAATGAACTCATCAGTGAAGTGCATTAAGTGTAGCATGATTTAATTGTTCAAAGGGAAATGCTTCACTTCTTGAAATGTCTTTTCTTTTTTGCTTTTTTGCCGCACGATCGCATCTGTGTGTGTGCGAGACAGTGTCAAGGGAGGGGGGGGGGGGTTCG
>JAPQRN010002649.1:34920-51734 GCA_037367275.1 Coranthus polyacanthus | reverse complement strand
AACAATGAATCTGAAGAAACGTTACATGAATAGCAATTCTAGAAACCCCCCCCACACACACACACACACAGAGACACACACACACAGAGACACACAGAGACACACACAGACACACACACACAGAGACACACACACACAGAGACACACACACACAGAGACAGACACACACACACACACAGAGACACAGAGACAGACACACACAGAGACACACACAGAGACACACACACACACACACACACACACACACACACACACACACACACAGAGACACACACACACAGAGACACACACACACACACAGAGACACACACACACAGAGACAGACACACACAGAGACACACACAGAGACACACAGAGACACACACACAGAGACACACAGACGTGAGCGTCGTACCCGTTGTACGGCCGGTAGATGTCGGGGAAGCTGCCGTTTATTTTCACATCTGATCCGGGCCAGAAGAACGTCCCAGACTTCAGTCCCTGGTGTTTCGCCGTCTGCCAGATCTACACAGTAGACGAACAGAGTCTGACTGTGGTAAAAGTAGAAGAACTGATTCTTTACTGCAGTAGAAGTGACAAAGTGCAGGCTCTGAAATGTCCTCAAAGTAGAAAATTCATCATTTCCATCAGTTGTTTGTGTGTAAAGTGAACTGAACCTCACGTCGAATCAGTAGAATCTTTCACGTCGTTTTCTTCTCATTTCTTCTTTTATGTCGTAATCATGTCGTTACATGTGTGAGATGCACCTTTATTAGAAATGTTTGCTACGACTGCTGTACTTCACAGCAAGTGTTTGAATGAACCCTGATGAGACTCACAGGCTGTCCCAGGTACCAGTCAGGGTTGTCCTTCTCTGGACTGGACAGACTGAAGGAGGCGTCCATCACCGGGTCGTACATGGTGTTGTCGATCAGACCGTTGGACTCTGGATACAGACCCTGAAGGAAGGAGGACGACACAAACCTGATGTCTGACAGGTCTTTGGATGTGAAACAATATCACTATAAGACTCAAACAAAACTCAAGTGATGAGTCATGATCCCTGGAGAACATTTTTGTTAAAGGTGGAGTCAGATGCCAAAGAAGTCCTTCTGTCAAACATGGACTTATACTAAGAAAGAAAACGTCAAGAAGCTGTTACTCACTTGGAGTAAATATTATTTATAGCTCATCTTGTTCCTAGAAAATGGTGCAATTATAACTGAGATCCCAAGAAAACTCCAGCGGTCCAAGTCCAGTCCAGTCTGTGTGGATCCGGTCAGTAACGACAGCTGTCAATCACATATTTAACCCCCGCCTGTCTGGAAACCCCTGGGATTGGACGAGTCCACAGAAGGAGGCAGAGTCTAGTTTCCTCTCAGACGCTTGAATTACAATATGATGAACGACAATTATGGAGTCAAGCCCTGCAGCTTTAAGTGACATAACCCTGTTATACAGTCGATCTTCTTTATCATCAGAAGAATTTTACACATTGAAAGTCATGCATTTAAAATACCATGCAGAGTTGAACATGATTCATTCACCTTAGGGTTCAGTTGTTATCGGTTTAAAGATATCCTCGCTGGGTTTCTTTAAGTCTAGTCCAGTGATGTGAACATACGAGCCAACACAGGACTCTTTCTTCAGCGGTGTTTCCACAGTGCAGCAGTTTGTCTGCAGCCTCTACATCTCTACATCTCTACATCTCTGAGCTCTGACGCAACAGATCAGATGACACTGTTCATTTCAGACTGAATTTATGAACACATGCACCAGCTTGTAATCCTTTAAATCATTAACTCGTGTGCGTGGGCTGGAAAACATGACACACGAGGTAGCGAGTGCATCGAAAACTGCACCTCTCTGTCTGAATGTGATGGAGTCGCTGGATGTCTGGACAGATTCCTCATGTGAGTGAAAGAGCTGCTCCTCACACAACAGCAAACAGTGACAATACATCACAGAACGTCACCACATCCAACAGAGCTGATGAGATGAGACGTGAAAACCGGAATAAACAGGAGATCTGTTTTCTTATTCTGTCCAACAGCAGAAACGGTCACGTCTTTAATCATGTTTCCGTGGGGGGTTTAATACCAGGTTTACTCAACAGACATGACAGCTCACTCCTTAACTATCAGCTCTGGAAAAAAAGAACTCCAGGTTCTTTTCTACCACTTGACTCCGTCGGCCGACATGCGTCATCAGTTCATCAACATATGTGATCAATGAGCCTCAGGACATTGACATCTGACATCTGCTCACACAGATTTGATCTTAAACTGAGCAGACAATTCATTGAAGGGTTTAACGAGTCTTAGGCTGAGCCACACATGAGCATTCAGTAGAAAAACAGCTTTTTGTTTTGCATTTTGGACATACTTCACCATAAACCGTGACGCTAGACAAAACCTGTAGTCACAGTTTCCAGACACTCCATCCAATAACGGCTGAAATACATTGAAACTAAAACACACACACATTATGGACATACTCGAATCAGACCAACCCGCCGTGTCGAGCTGTGTGTGTTTTCAGTAGTTGGTGAAATGTGCACGTCTCAGTGTGTGGTTGTCCGGTCGTGTTTTGCGTCGTTACCGTTACGATGGTGTAGTGATTGGGGAAGGTCTTGCTGGGAAACGCTGCCTGCATGTACGGAGCGGAGGTTCCACACTTCTCTGTGTGTGAAGACAAAAAACACAAAACATCAGCTGCACACACCAGCAAACACACCAGCAAACACACCAGCCAAGGTTTCTTCATCACGAGGGGGTTGTGTGTCTCTGCGGATTACACAGACACACACACATTGTGACCTATTAACTGAAAACTCTCCTGAAATTCAGTGGAAAATCATTTCAGCGTAATTAGAGGACTGCAGAGTGATCGTCAGTGTGAGCATTATTAGTTCATAGAAGATGACATTTAAAGGATTAATGGTAGAAACTGAGAGAAATGTCAGTCTTTATTTGAAGCTGCCGTTTGGCAGCGACGTCTCAAAATGATCCAGACGTTTCAATTCAAAGGAAGTTGGACTTGTTTGGTCTTGATGTTTTGTCCTCATACTCAGGTTCAGGCTGATTCAAAATGAAATGTTTTGTTTCATGGGTTTAAAATATCACAGTCTGCAAAACAGAAATCTCATACTTTACCAAACATTTTCTGCTGCAGCGACATTATTACATGAAGGGAACAACCTGATGGGAGTTCAACTTTATTGTGAAAGTCTCCGTCACACGTATAATGAAGGTTTCTTTGTTTTCTCGGCACAAAAGGGGGGATAAACAACAACAAAGACACAGAAACAGAAAATAGCACTGGCATCTGCAAACTGTGAGGTTCTGAGCTTTGAACCAATGTCATTCATCATTTTACAAATGTAGGGAAACTTTAGAAGTAACCGACAATAAAGGTGGTTAGTTGTGTTAATGCTTCGAGTGGCTCTTTATCCGTAACCTGACTCTAACGGCGCAGACAGACACACATAGACGGACAGAGTGCGGTGGGACTGACTGAGTTTGTCGAGGACCGGGATCAGAGCGCTCCACGTCTGCAGATACTCGGCTCGCAGACCGTCCAAAGAGACGAGGAGGAGAGGCTGCTGCTTGAAGCTGGAGACACAAAGACGTCATCATACAACGTCACGTCGGCCTGTGACGCTGAGCTCACTTTCCTTGTTGCATGTGCACAGGTCAGTGTCATCGATCTTGCAGATGAAGTTTAAATCCTTACCCTGTTGGACACGTAGGCGTTGACAGGTCGTCACACTCGTCCTCCACCCACTGTTTCTCTCCTACAGCGTAAAAAATACACACAGACACAAAAAGTGAAACCTCTGCTGTTTGACACAACCCGGCGTACCGCTTCAGAAGCATCAAAAAAGTCCAGTCTGTCCCTGAACTTTCTTCGAGGAACTTGATTATTTTGTTCAAAGCTGAATTTCCTTGAGTGTAAGTTTAAAGTTGGGTCATATTTGAAACCATAGTTTACAGAATTTAATTTAAGCTTAAAGTCAAAAAGGGAGGTTTGAATTGAATCTTTCTTCTTCTTTTCTTCTTGTTTTAAAGTTTGGTACAAGATCATTTAAAGTTAAACCGTGATTTAATCGGGTTTAAGAATGAATCCTCATTGGTGCGACTCAGCCTTCATTTCCAACAAAACAAAAGTCACAGACCTTTCATATAATTCATACAATTTCTTGCTGATATATAGTTTGGATCAGGCCCAAACTTGGTTCATCTAAGTCCATCTTACCGTGGCAGACATGTTTGTAGTTTGTGCAGCAGTCTCCTGCAGACAGACAGTCGTCGGAGCAGTGGCATCTGCTCTGCGACAGCCTCTTCTCTCCACATCGCGGCGTCGTGCACTCCCACTGCTGAGCTGAACGTCACAAAGTCAGAGACGGAAACAGACAGTGTCACTCAATCTGTGGCGATTCGAATGTAATCCTTCAGATGTGACTGCGATCAATGAAACGCTGGTGAACTGAGCAGACACAAAGTAGTATTCACATGTTTTATTTCAGTAGAAGTGCTAATATTGCACTGTGAAAATACGTGTAAAGATTCTGTATGTAAAATGTAAGTCCAAGTAGTGAGTCCGTCCACGTCCCTCAGTCCCGAGTTCAAAACCTCAGTCCGTCTTCCTACCGTTGTCTCCACAAACTGATGCTCTGTTCATAGGCTCAACTAATCGCCGACGTTGTGTTTTATGTCAAAAATATGTGTTTTGTATCCAAAGAGAAATAGGGATTTATATATGAAAGTACTTCACAGCTTGTGGGAATACGCTGACATTCCAGATGACTGGAGACGTTTAAACACTGTCCGACTGGACGTTTTAAAATGTCTGATGGAGCCTGTACCATTTCACCTGCTGATGACCACACATTCACTGTTAGGATTCAGAGGTGATCTTACTGGGGACGGTGCAGACGTCGTGGTAGTCATAGCAACAGCTGCTGGTGTCCTTACAGTTCACGTCACATCTGCAGCCGGGGACGTCGCCGTCGTAGGGCTCGTAGCATCGACTCCTGCACGACGTGTGAGGGACGACTGGACAAAAACGAAAACAGAACAACGTGATTGGAACTTTTCTGCATTTACGGACACTTTACCTCCAACCGTGAACGTCTGAGTGACTGGCAGCTCATCCTCTGACTGCACAGACCTGCCACGTCGTTCACTGACTCGGACGTGAAACAGAAGGACAAAAACAGCTGTACTTTTACAGACAGACAACAGAAGGTCAAGTGAACAATGTGCTAAAAGTTACTGGACTCTGTGGCCACTGAGTCTTCATTACACGTGTTACAAGATGTGTGTCACTTGTGTTTTGTCTTGTTTGTCTTGTAGAGTTGTAGTCAAGACCATCTAAGCCGAGACCGAGACCAAGACTAGATCCACAACAAGGGCATTATGGGAAGCAGGTTTTTCAAATATTCCAGATGGATGTGGTTTAAGGGCTGAGATGATTCCAGCAGCGAGACGGGGGTTCATGTCAGTTAACCACACTGTCTATTCACTGACAGTTTTCATTTTCACAGGTTTTACTCAAAGAACGAAAACGTTCCTCCTTCTACACCATTATCTATAAAACACTGCAGACGTCAGCTCCGTGTGAAACGCTGATGCGTCGAGAGGAGATTAAATATTAGTCATGTTTTCCTGCAGAGTTTCCTGCATCACATGATCATCGCACGGGATCATGGGATGAACATGTGACATGGAATCACCTGAAGGACAGAAGGACACGTCTCAGCATCTCAGCAGAGCTTTGACACAACTAATAACTGACATGTCACACTTTGATTTCTCACATGTAAATGTAATGAATGAATTGTTTGAGCTCCACTGTTTTAAGTTTAATTCATAGGTTTTAATCTTGCATCGTCAAGTTTGAATCCTCTTTTATTCCAGTTTTTTTGTTCAGAACTGTATCTTATTGGTATTTTTTGCTCGTTGTAAAGCACTTTTAACACCGGGTTTGACAAGCGCTAATTGAATAAACTTTATTATTTGGAAATGTGCCGGTTCCCCTCACGTCTCGCTTCATCTGTCTGGTGCAGTAGTGACGGTGGACGAACGTTTCCCTTCAGTCCTTATTCAACAAACCGGTCCTCAAACTGAAATTTCTGCACTGCAAGGTTTAGATAAAACTCATCCATGAAGGTTTTCCTTCCAACATGAAGGACACGACTGTATGAATGTATTCAGGGTGTTGTTGTTCAGGTGTCTTGTTAATCATCGGATCTGAATCTGATCTAAGATCTAAATGCCTGCACAGCCAGTCAACGCACCGAGTCACCATCGACCAGAAAGGGAAAAACACCAGTCATCTATATAATAGTGCTGAGTCAGTGAGACGCATCCTCGAGCCTCGTGAGCTGTGTTGGAATGTAGCCACGTGACTTTATGAAGACAACAACCGACACTGACGACGTCTGATATTTACTTTTACGTCCCTACAAATATCTGTACTTTCTACTCCTTACATTTTCAAAACAGACTCGTTACTTTAGCTTGAATTGAAAAGTTAATGTTGATTATTTTCAGTGTTTTTTGTTTTTAAGTTAAATGGTTTAATATTCTCCACATCACATTAATATGACGTGAGGCTCCGTCCACTAGAAATGTCCTTCAGAGCGTTGACTTTTATACTTTGAGGACGTTTCATGTGCGTCTGTGCTCGTGCTGTGACTGAATGTGTTGACTTTTGCCTCGACTGCCAACACGTGAAGACTTACGGTGAAGGTATGTGAAGGTATGTGAAGGTATGTGAAGGTATGTGAAGGTATGTGAAGGTATGTGAAGGTATGTGAAGGTATGTGTTGTTCTTACACAAAGACAACCTCAGGTCTGAATAACTGCTCTGATGAGTCAGCAAGTGAATCATCAAGATTAAAACCTGGTGGAGTTTTATGAACATTCACATGGTTCAAAGCATGAGATGAGCTTGAGCTGCCGTCAAGTGTTGAGTCTGACGGTCACAGAGCAGCTCAAATACTGTGTGTCATCGTGTGCAGACATGCACGCATCTGTTTGTGTGTGTGTTACCGCACCTTTGTTTTGACATCTCTGCAGGTCCAGGCCCAGACCCAGACCCAGACCGAGGATTAGGGTCACAATCGATGCAGCCAAGACGCCAATCTGTGTAAAAACACACCCACAAAAAAATCTATCACCTTCAGAACGAAAGCAGACAGAATGAGGCTGTCAGAACCCTCAGGTTCTCATCAACTGGATCAACTGGATGTTGGTGGTGTTCTGGATTACCATCTGCATCCAGGAATGTTTCGAAGCATTCTTGGCGGAGGTCTGCGCTCTTCAGAGAATGTAAATTATATACACTACATGTGAGAAAATAAAGCAATTGATTCTGTTGTCAATTTAAAGCATGACCTAAGAAAAAGAACCGATGAGAATAACGTTAAAGTACAAATCCCAACAAACACGATTAATGAGAGAAGAAGGAATGATTCACTCCTCTGTTTTCAGGTCCAGTCTGTGGATCTGAGGCTTTAAAAAACACTTCTCAAAGCCTTTTATTAATTGTTAACGTCCACGGTTTCTGTTCTATAACCAGCAAACACCACAAACACAACTATGCTTTTCTTCAGCCTCTAACTGATCCAGAAATAAATCTGTGGAATAATAAACTATTTTTTTTGTGTTTTCCAGACTCTGGACATTGATCGTCTCGATGGGAACAGTTTGTGGAAATTCTAATCAAAATCTGTGACGTCCAAACATTTATTTCTAATAAGTAGAAGTGGAAGCAGGTGTCACTGATCACCAAACTGTTTCATAAAGATCCAAAGACAATCATCAAGCGGTCTGGTTGAACGATTCCGTTTCCACAGAAAACCACAGAAAACAGATCAACTGTGAAGACAAACATATTACACATAATCTGCACATGTTCCATGAGATGTACTGTTAGTACTGGATGACTTCACGGACACCTCCACCGTCTCTCATGATCCGTCTTCTCAACATCATGAGAGGGACGTCGTCGGATCACGGTCTGTTCTGAAAACTTTCAAGGCTTCATTCACTTCAGTTGCTGCAGAAAAGCTGGACGTTGTTTTTCATTCAGGTCCAGTGAACGATTTGAAATGTGAGAAAAAACATAAGGTTTAGGTTGGCAAAAAATGAAAAGGCCCTTTTTCAGGAAACAAAGGCAGATTTCTAGGTGTCGGGACTTTTCTCTCACAGACGGTGTTGGATTTCAAACCTGTATGTTTACATTCGTCCAGTCTTTTAAAGTCTTTTGAACCAGGTTTAGTGTGGCTCTTAGTTCTAATGAAATCAAACACATTTAATACTTCAGTCCATTTTCTTTGTCTTGTCTCATCGTGGACCGACTAAAGCTCAGATGAATCCACACCAAACTGGACGTTTTCTCCACTAAAGCCTCAGGTCTGATCGTCCAACGTGACTCTTCAAGAAAAACTAAAATGATCAAAGAACAAACAAAACCCAGAGGAGATCTGACCCGAGGTCCGTTGTCATTATTACAGAATCGCTGGTTGGGATCATTGTTCTTCTACGTCTACAAAGTCTACAACACAAAAGTCACTTTAAGTTCCAGTTTTTAACTCCAGTAAATGACTCTTCATAAGGTGCATGTGTTGTGATTATTGAAATGTTGTTGTACTAGAATAGTGACAGAAAATGACAAAAGACTGGTTACACTATATGTGGTCTTCAACTAAACGTCTGTCACTCAACGTGATGTGATGGTTCCTAAACATGGAATAAACCTGATCCAAGACTGAAAACCTTTTTCAACTGAGAGCCTGAATGTTTCAGGCTTTAGGTTTAATCCACGTCTGGAAACCTGGTCTTTAGACGTGTGAGGGCGTCAACCTCTTCTCACAATACTTTAAATGTCTTCTAGTGTGTGATGTTCTCCTCAGCGGTGAAATCCATTTAATGACAATCTAAAGATCTGTTCACCATCTGGTCAGGACTCCTCGAATCCTATGTACCTTATATAAAACAGACTCCTAACAATGTAAAGACTAAAGACTCAAAACTAAAGCCAGTACTCACAACGATCTTCTTCTTTTTCTGCGACTGCTTCTCCCAAACCATGTCTCCTGTGTCAGTTTGGCTCTCAAACTAACAGATGTTACAAACGTTCCTCCAGTTGAGTAAAAAGGCAGATATCGTCGCCGTGACCTCTGGACCAGGTGTGACCAACGGATAAGTAACTGATTACCAGAACGAGGAGATAACCTCACGTTTCTGTGCGAAAGACCTTTTGACACCTTTCAACTCCGAGTCTCAGCTGATACAGGTGAGATGAAAAGGTTTGAGTAATGATTAGCTCAGACCTGACAGACACTAAACACACCATAACTCTGAAACATTCATCCATTTATTAGACGTGTATTAAGATGAAGTCCAGCAGCTGTAGTCGATAATGGACTTCTAATGACGCCGATGACGTTTAATGACGTTCGACAACCTTGAGCTCGGAGCAAAGAGCTTTTCTCGATAAGATGTGATTCTATTTTAAATTATGAGGACGGCCTGAGAAATCACCTTTGCACTGATTCTGACTTGAACCTGCAATGAATTAATACAAAGCACGACGCACACAAGGCAGAGACATATTGTTAGCGTTGGGTTTACGAACGCTGGGTTTTCTGTTTTCTTCAGAAACACTTTCAGACACTACGTTAAAAGACAGCGTTGTTTCTGTTTCATCTGTCATGTCAAAGACTGGAATTGTGTGTTGATGTGTTTTCTAAATATTGTAATAATAGAAGAGCCAGAACAATGTCCAGCATGAACAGCAGAACATATTGAAAGGTTTATACTGGAATCCCACTGGTTCCACGTCACATTGAAGGAGACTGGCTTGGATCTGCGTCCTGTTCTGTGTCCACTCTAACTGTGGTCTTTCCACTCTCCTTCCATCCTCATCGTCTCTTCCCCGTTAACGTCTTCATATTTTACAGTTTCATATCGTGTTACTGTACATATGACTACCTGTACATACGCTGTTTCCTCTGAAATCAAACCATCACTGTGGAGGTTCTAACAGACCACGGGTGGAAATGATGAAGAGGAATGTTTACCAGTGTGACACGCATTTGAATATGTTTCTAATTGTTTTATGACAGACTTTTTCTGAAGGTTTTCCCACAGATGGAGAAAAGGTGAGTCAGGTTTATCTCTGATGGTGGATCATGAGCAGAGTCAGGACCAGGATTAGAAGGAGGTTTGGACTCTCGTTCCCTCCTCTGTTGTTACAGAATGAAAGGCAAGGCTGAGCTTTAACCACAATGATTAGAAAGTCATTTTATCATGGAAGAAAAATACAGATTTTTAAATGTACAGAGCCCTGATTGTGACCAAAACCTGGATCTGGATCTAGACCTGGATCTGGATCTGTCACCTTCCAGGACTAAAGAGGAAAAGTTAGAGAGAGATTTTAAAAGAAAAAACCTCGATGTTCTTTAAACTTTTCTAATCCATGACCAGTGTTTTCTCATCCAGAAAATATAACGAGAGCAAAAAACAGGACGAAGACAAAAGAACAATTCAATTCTTCAACGTAACCAAAAACAACTCCTGGGATTTTATGTAAAGCATTGTTCAAGTTTGTATCATGGGTTGAATGTAGCTCAACAGATGAAAGTAGGATCATGGTAAACATGGAAGATTTGAAGATTTAAATGCTTCACAGAATTTACTTTTTAATTTGGGGGAATGTTGTCGCCTCGGTTTTTGTTTTTATGTTTTTCTATCTTTACGTCTCTTTCTCCAACAGTGTCTTGTTTTATTCTAATTTTTAGTCTTGTAGAAGCTGAATTATTGCTGTTTCTTTTAGTGTGTTGTTTTAATTTCAGTACGTGAAAGGTGATACATAAATCAAGTGGAGATTTTATTCGTTCTCTGGTCGTATGTCAGCAGTTTGAAATCAATCCGGTCGTCAGCGTTAACCTGTGAAGTTCAGGAAACATCAGCGCAGGCGTGAACGTCTGTTAAATAAAGAACAAGTCGCTTCCAGTGCTCTACGGCTTTTATTTGACTACAGGAATAAACACGGCTTCATCTACAGCTCAGCAAGCTTTCAAGTCACTTTATTGACTATCAGTGATTAATTTCTCGGCTCTACCAATTACCTACGTCGCTAGCTATGTTAAGTCATCAGTGTAACGTCACAAAAGTCACAAAAGTAGATACTATCATCATCATACCATCAACATGAGAAAATACAGGATCTGACTGCTTTTATCTGAGTCAGGAGAGTAAATGCAGGAGGTCAGAGAAGAAGATGAGGTGGAAACAAACTGAAACGTGAGCTGCTGATGCTGAGGTGAAGGGAAATTCTTTATATGTTTTGTAAAATACCTTTATCCATCGCAACTCAGAGACAAATGATTCTAACGAAACCCTGCCATGATTAAAGTGTGGATTTCAAACAAAGTTTCCCCCGTATTATTATTATAATTATTATTATTAAAGTCTCCTTCAAAGCAGCATCAGTCTCATCACCTCTGTTTTCTGTTGTTACACTGGATTAATACTGTACGTAACACTAGGTGCTGCTGTTATTCTGCTACGTAATAAATATGACAAATTGTATAAAAATATACACCTAGACGAAAAGGGAGGGAGAGAGGGAGGAGGATGTGGAAACAGGAAGGTGAGGCGGTGGTTTGGATGTGGTCATGTGTTCACCAGGGAAACACAAAGCAGCTGTTGTTCAGGTTCTGCTTTGTCTGAAACATTTAAATTCATCTTTCCAACAGCTGGAAACTGGAAGCAAACCAACGAGTGGATGTTTTCCCTATTTCAGGCCACAAAAGCACCATTATCACAGTTACTGTCACTGTAAAAAACCGTCCAGTCATGTCCTTGTGGTAAAGCACCTTGTAATTATGGGTAAAGAAAAAATCCACTTTTCTTATGCCACGTTTACATTCCGTCAGGCTGTTTTCTAACCCTGGTGTACACATGACCTATGTGTGTCTGACACATGTCTATATGTCTGATGTGTGCTGCTTTAAAGGACCGTACCACTGAATTCCACTATTTATCAAGAGGAGTCAGAATTTTCCATGTACTTTTCCTATTTGTGAGGCAACTATTGGCCTGTGTTTACTGGACGTTGTCCAGGTGAGTTCATGTATGAAGGTGTTGTCGTATGTGCAATAATCAAACATCACGTGACGTCTTTCCAGCCAGTCATCGCGGTTGTGACGCTGAACGTGACACGTCCATCTTTAATCCTCTTTGCTGATCAGAAATGTAATGTACGTAGGACCGTCAGTGGCTTCTGTCTGCACCGTAGGTCGACAACGAATAGATGATCAGACGATCAAACTCAGCAGTGACGTTAACCACGACCCGCCCTCGTCACTCATACGGTCTGGAGTCAAAAGGTCAAAGGTCAAGGCCACAGGACCATTTAGTTTAAAGCCCCGTACAGTCTACTCTGCAGGCTGATGGAGATAAACACCAATACTACAAAACAAATAAGGGTGGGATGACAACACTTCGCCTCATGACGTTGAACGTGACCGTTTGGTTCTATGTAAAAAATCCCATGTAAAGGGAAACTGAGTTGACATTCGACGTGGGGCGTGGGTCTGCTTTACACTGAATACAGCAACCTACAGCCCAGTATTACATTTACCCAGTGCAAATGTCTGGATTATGATGATTTTCCTCAAAGTACAATCATTTCATGTACGTGGGGCAGGACAGTGTCAACATCCACATTAACAACCACAAAATGGTCTAAGAACTGAAACATGTGTATGTCCATAAACACAGTTTTCACAGCGAAAGAAGGGGAAATTATGATGACGTAAGAAAAGGGAGTCATTGAGCTAGCGCACGTTAGAAGTATATGGATACAAGCTAATACTGACAACAGCAAGGGATGAAAATAGAAAATCATACACTTAGGACAGATCACAGCCTTTTTATTTTAAGTCTGATGCATCGAAGGGACGCGGAGCAAACAACCAAAACGTTTCTATCACGTTACACAAAACCAGAACCTGGAGGGATTGGACCAACAGAAAGTAACGTGTAACTCCCGTATGAACTCCACAGTGTGTTACGACGCTGCAGGAGGTTTAGACGGAGACGCAGGAGGGACGGGGTCGCTAACGGTCCGCTAACGGTCCGCTAACGGTCCGAAACGCACCTGACCCCAAACTACAATAAAGCCAGAGGGTAGTGTGTTCCTCTCAGCTGTTCTGGATCTCGGCTCCGGTGCCAAATGTTAGAAAAGTTGGCAAAACTCAACTTCACAACAACAACTTCATCTGCTACCGACTCCTGTCTGTTACTGCATCTCCACACAAACACTGTGAGATTATCACAACACTATAACATCAGCAACAAATGATTTTTCTTTGTCTTTGTGGAAATGTATGTTTTGTAACATCAGAAAATACTTAATCCAGGAAAAAATGTAACCTGGAAGCTGCACTTTAAACTCTCAAATGTTTTACTTTCTTTCATCCCCACCGTTGTCACGTCCATCTACGTTCAGTATCGATACCATGCGCTGAATATAAAGATGGACCATCTGGTGTGAACGTGACTCAGATCAGATCCTGTCCTTGAGACCTCATTCTCCAGACATCGCCTCAAGTTCACGTGTGAGAGGGTCTTAAGTTAACCTGGTACCACCTATAGATCTGTCACATTTTATCTGCCACGAAGACCAAGACCAGAACGGTTTTAGTCATGTACGATATCTGGTGTTCTACGGTGCTGAATTAAGACAATCAACTGACTAAAAATAATACTAACAGTAACAGATAAACCACTGGCTCCTGACAGGTTAAAACAAATTCATAATTCCTTCTAAAAAGGCTAAATAAGAAGAAGTGGGAAACCAGGCTGATTGAAATCCCAGCCTTTCATTACTTTACAATGAAGACACAGTTTTGATGAAGTTAAATATTGCAGACTTTGATTACACACTACAAGGGTTCGATTTACATTTAAGAGCTAAACAGTGTAAAAACAGTGGTATGGTCCTTTACGTGTTCACGAGGATGTTCTGTTGGTTCTGAGATGTTTTGGTAAAAGTTCCTCATCCTCCTTGGTTCCTGTACTAGCTTATTCTGTCTCAGGATATTCAATTGGTGGACATAAATCAATGTTCGTGTTTTAATCTAAATTAATACTCGCCAATCTTTGTGTTTATCATGTCAGTTTTTCAGAAATGTGCTTCTTTCCCAGATATTTGTCGGCTCATTCCTCAGGAGTTGAACGTCGGCCGTGAAAACGCAGGACTCGTACGAAGGGCTACGTCCTGTATGTGTGTGTTTGTGTGTTTGTGCGTCTAGTCGTCGCTCTCGAAGGTGTGCAGGCGGGTTTTGAGGCTCAGGGTGCTGGTGTAGGTGAGGTTGGTGGATCGGTACGTGTCCAAACCCGTCAGGATCTCCACGTCCCGGACCCGAGCCGTGTGGAGCTTCAGGAGGTCTTCGACCCACTCGGACTCGTCCTCGGCGCTCTGCACAGACACACATCAAACATCATCAAACAACAACACGACACAAGGCTGGACGTGAGGCCGACGGTGATGATTTCATAGTAACTGCTGCACTTCATATCTATTCTGTTCTGTTCAATCTTAGGTCCTACTGGTTGTTTAGCTTGAACCTCATTCAGTCCCTGCAGGAAGTCGCAACCATTACTACGAATCCAACCAATCCCGGTGACCTCTGCAGGACCTTGTAATCTTACCTTCACTTTTCTGCAAATTTGACCTATCATTGTAGTTTCCTGTGCGTTGTATTAACCGTTCACCAGACTGACCTCTGTGTCTGTTTGTGATTGTGCTGCTTTGTGGAATTAAAACAACCCTCAGCTGCACTTCTTCATCTACAAATAAAACATATTTTGTTAGAATTTTCCTAATACTCAGACTTTTCGGTAACAAAACTCTCAGTAAGTTTTTATTCTCACTGGAAACTTCAACAAAAAAAAAAAAAAAAGACAACTATTTTTCAACTTTTACTTAAATTGAATTTTTTTTTACAGCAAATTCACTACAAAAAAACCCACATGCATTGCATTTGTTTAGAAAAGCTAATGTGAAATCAGGCATTTTTAGGAACGATCCTGAGACCTGTTGAGGCGTCTGCGTTTGGTGAAAGAACGAGGAGTTATTTCCACCAGACCTGTGTAAAGCTAAAACAGATCATGAATAAACAACGTCCCAAAAGCTTCAAGACAAAGCTGGCTGAAGACTGGGGAGCAGGCGTCTCATTCTGAAGTGCTCCACATTGACTGGACTTTTTCATTTATCATACCTGGTCTGGATAACACTACGTAGCTCTCACATCTTATCCATATTGAAATGTGTCGATAAATGAGCTCTCTACTGGACGACTGTGTTGAAGAATACAAGTATGCACTGTGGCTGAAATACTTCAGTATTATTACTTATATTTATCATGTTTCCTGGAATCCAAACAAAGCACCAGTCGCTGTGGCCTGAAGGTTGTGATATCTATAAATACATCTGTATTTACTTAACCAACACGAATCGGCTTCGGTATAAACATGTGTGACTCCTTGAGGGTTGGCATCATCATCATCATTACTGAATCTGGAACAGCCCTGAAGACATTTACATTCTTAAAACCGGTACGACCTTTCAAAGCAGACACTGTTTATCCAACTGTTATGCAAGAAGCAGTAGCAGCTCCTTCACAATGAAAACCCAAACTTGTTTGTGCAGATCATCAGGTATTTGGAATGCATCATCAATGGAACCAGGAAGGGAAACAAAACATCAGATATTTTTCACATACGCACAACTCGTCCTATTCACAGAAATGTCACAGGGTTTTGATGCGTCATGTTAATTCCTCTAAATGTTTAATTTGCAACTGCGTACATCTCACATAATGTTTACACAGAAGTATGTGAGTCTTATCAGCCACTGTCAGTGTTTTACTTTTATATCTGATGGTGGTGATTCACTTTACTCCTGAACCTCATCAATCATATTCTATAAGATCATCATATGTCATACGTCGCTGTCCTGTGAAAACCATGCATATGTAAAAAAAAAAAGCTCATTTCAGCTTCGTGGCGACGAATTTTCCACTGAATCCAAGAGGGTTGAGCTTAAAAATGAGGACAACTTTAAACTCAAAGCTGTAATCACGACAGTCTGCCGTCACACAGTAAAACATGGCACAAATATTTCCATCACTGATGCACTTGGGTTTTATTTCATCTTTTAGCTGCACCGTTCACATAATTACATGACATTATATACTCACTGCACCTATTTTAAAGTGTAATTATTGTGTCAGTGAGTGTCATGAAACCACAAACTAACTGCACACCTGAAACACACGAATCATTGTAGTAGGTTTTAAAGGATTAGTCTGGTCATTTTCTGCTACTGTTGTTGTCAACACAAGACAAACGACAGCCGCGAATTCATCCGACAAACTATTACATGTTCATCTGGAACCCAGAGTTGACGTAATGTGACGTAATGAACGGTCCATTCATATGTTAATAAATACACAGATAAAGCATCCAAAGTATAATAATAATGAAAACTGTTTGTTTGGTCGCTTCGGTGTTTTTTAGTTAAGGGGATATTAAAGCTGAAATCTGGGGAAAAACAAACCCCTTCCTTCTGCAGCTCCTCCGCTCGGTTTAAATCAAAAGATAAAGATAAAGATAAAGATAAAGATAAAGATAAAGATAAAGATAAAGATAGATGAGCCCGCGTGACGCTGCGTGAGAAGTTATTGATAAAGTGTAAATGCAAATAAGTGCAACGGAAACGATGAATGATTATGTGTGTGTTCATGTGTG
>JAPQRN010002649.1:20793-31094 GCA_037367275.1 Coranthus polyacanthus | reverse complement strand
TCATGTCGCGTTGTGCTTTTTTGCGCAATGTAATGAAGACAAAGTGATGAAGATCCAGTTGACACAACTGGGTGAATAAAAACATCCACCTGTCATCCTTATTTGAAGTGTAAATGGATGAAAATGAAAGACTTTCTGCTTTCGACTAGACGTGTTCTTTTGTTTTTCTCAGTTAGTGTGATCTGTACGTCACATACAGACATACAGGTGACAAATTAAAGGAAATATTCAAATCCACAGCGTTAAAAAATCCAGCCTTGGCAATGTTTGAAACACTGACAAACAAAAAGGAAGCGTGAAGACAGAAGAGACAGGTTTGCATCCGGTACGTACAGTGTCATGATCCCAAATCTGAATCGGTTAAACTGGTTTAAATGCAGACCATGTTCTGCATTTGGTGATTATTAAAATGGGAACAAACCCAGATGAGACAGATTTCTTGGCTGCTTCCTTCCATCATATTGAGGCATCACGTTCAGTCACGTTTCCTGGTAAAGTGTGAGAAGAAGAAAAACATCCTGATGAAGCTTTACTCATGAATGCATTCCTTAATGAATATGTCTCATGGACAGAGTCATCAGTTCTTGATTTTGTTGTAAATATCATTAAAATGTGCAACAGATGACAGATCACAGGTGGAAGAACACGTCACTGAATCGCTTTATGTCAGTTTGTCCTTACCTTGACCACATAACGCATTTATGTGGAATATCCTTTTTATTTGGCTGTATTTGTATATTTTTGTTGAGCTTTGCTGCAGAAAACCATACTATAAGTTCAACTTGTAATAAATAAGTGAACAGCATACATTGAGACCATTCCTTACACGTCACTGAATCAGAAGCACGAGCAGTTCAAACACTGATATACATGAGCAAGAACGGGAACCTGAGAAGATGAAGTAACCACAGAAAACACAAAACCAAATATTCACAAATCAGAGATGAGGAATGAGGGATGAGGAAGGATGAGAAGACCTCATTCACACCTGAATATGTTTATGATTCTTTCAACAAACACAGTCGAAACAATGAGGACATTTCAAAACAAATGTTGGAGCAGGTTGTCAGCAGACCTTCTGCAACGACAACATCTACAGGTGGCTCATCGTGAAGAGAAAGATGATGATAACAAAAGCAGACCATCAAGAATAATTTGGCCACTTTCCTTGGATCTGGACCAGATGCCACGTGACCCACGTTGGACAGAGTGAAACCAGACACCGACAGAGATACGAAGTCAGATGCAAACCGTATAGGACACTTTCATCCTGCTAATGCTAATGTTAAAACAGACTTCTGTTATAACAAGAAAATGCTGCTACGACAGTCAACACTGACAGAGATCGGATCTGGATGAGGAGAACGAGAACACGTTGAAATACCAGGTGTAAACGCAAAGACACGTTCAGACTGGAGCTGAGATTCTGGATGAGCTGATCCAGATACAGATCACTTTTAAAACCATCAACGATGAAAACGATTCAGAGAAGATGATGTAAAGACAAGGTCAGAACAACGAAAAGACGACATAGTAAGTAGTAACAAATGGGAAAAAGCAGTTGTCTCTTAAAACTCTGCATAAAACCTTCACATGGACTGTGTTTCTATCCTGTGTTTTTTATCCTCATGTTCTGAGCTGCTGTGTGGAGCACATACATACACCCTCGATATATTTCTAAACTAGAATCATGTGTCACTTTATCTTCACGTCTGTCCAGACTCATATAATAAACGTAATCAGAGTGTACTCGTAGTGATAATTAGTCGTATTAAATGTTAGTTTGAGGAGATCCACACAAACACCAGCATCATGAACCCTTTACACAATCCTAATGAAACAAGTACCTACTATTTCATTCAGTCTGTTGTCAGCTTTAAAACCTTCTACCTGTAAAGCAGTAAACCTTACACTGCAAACGTCTGCATCATGAGTAAAGGTTTCACTCACTGATATTTTTAATGTGAGTAAAACACATTTTACTGATGGTCCTGCAGTCACACTGCACTAAATTCACTTTGAAAAGAAATGGAAGTATTTTAGGAAGTGGACGTGACTCACACACAGAAACAACAAGTGGAAGTGACGTTCACGTTCACCAAGCGCTTGTGACTTTTGACATTTTCAAGATGTTTTTTGGATGATTCATCAAATCAAGAGAAGGATTTATTGAACACAAATATCTGTACCTTCTCCTCTTTACGGTTTCAAATCAAGCTCATGCATCTGAGGGGAACGGTCACTTATTTTCATCTTACTTTGCTTTGAATCATCGCATGTCTTCGTAACATCGAGACCGATTTGAACCTAAACGGTAACAGAAGAATCCATCTGTGCATATCACACGTGACAAAAGAAACGACACGAAGCAACGCAAACGACGCAGCAAGAGCAAGAAACAAGATGAAAACCAAGTAAAAGAAACCAGAGAGAAAGATAACTACAGCCTGTACTTCTTCTCAGCTCTTCTACTTTTACCACAGTTTGTGTACTTGTACTGCAGTACAGAGGGCGTGGACCTGGTGACGTGACTCGTTGAGTGACATCTTACCAGACGCTCGAGCCTCCTCATGTGAGGAACCGGGTCTGAACTGAGCCCTAAATGACCACTTGTGTGTCATTGTCATTCTCCTGAGTTTTCTCTTCAAACTTGAAATAGATACTAATTCTAAATCCAGTGTGAAACTGTGACTCAGTGTCACGATGTCATGTCGAGGTCACGCGTGGGCGGCAGAGATTAGAGAGAGACGATTAAACTAAACAGAAAAACACAATGGATGAGTTTTTCTGTTTTATGTAACTTGACGTGTCACACAGTTTCAGTGTTTTTAGGAATATTTACAGTAAGTCCAACATCAAACTTGGAATAATATTCAGAAAGATCCTAAACGGCTTCATTTTTCATTGTTCATCTCATCATTTTTATTTGCTTGACTGAAAATGAGGCCTTTAACTAAATATGTTTTCCAAGTCATATTAAAGTAGAATGAATGTAAAGGGAAAAACGTGGACAATATCAGGTTTATTAGTGATTCAGTAAAACCACTACTTCCACACAGTAAAGATATTCCACTGCAAGTAAAAGATTTGAATTCAAAATATCACTTAAAAGTAGGTGAGTATTATCAGTTAAATGTAGTTAAAGTCTTAAAGTGAAATGGTTTTCCTTCTATATCTGATGTTTCTGACTCATTTCACTGCTGAACACGTTGAAGGTTGAATCATTTGAATCCGAGACGGTTTTTATAGAGTTTATTTAAGGAGGATTCGAAACTCAAACCCTTAGATGTGGTCTGGGTTCTGGGTTTTTTAGAGACGATGTTTTTCAAAGATGCAGAATTTCACATCATTTTCAACCATTATTATTATAGGATCCATGTACAAAATACTGGAAAAGGTAGAGCAGCTAAAAAATAAACAAAAAGCTTAAAAGTCGGTTCATTTGACATGAATTTGTTTAGTTGAGAAAGAGAAAACGTTGCATAAAGGAAACACTTCATCCTTCAGTTTATCACAAACCTTCAATGTCAAGACACGCGGAGACTGACGTGGTTTTCACTGGACAGGAAGCGGATGAAACACTGTAAAAGTGACTACAAGTTTAGTGGAGTTTAATGTGATTTAAGGAGAGAAGGTCTGACTTCAGTTCCGTTCTTTCTAAACCCAGCTGGTTGAGATGCTGATGGAGATGCTGGTGGAGATGCTGGTGGAGATGCTGGTGGAGAAGGACGGTCTGACTCATTCTGCAGATGTACTGTATTTCTAACAATGAATCTGACTAATCTGTGGCATTTTGTGCCTTACCAGCAGATAGTGAATAAATAACATAACATCATGGTGCGTCACGACATGCCTCAGCTCGCTCCTCAAACTAATGTTCTGGGATGTCCCGGCATACCGTCACCGTAGCAACGGGGGGAACTGTTGTAAACACTGAGATCAGTGTTTGGAAACAGAGACACCAGAACCAGACCCAGGAGTCTGAACAGGAGAACTGTGACGTTTAAAGTGAAACGTTGAGATTCCGCTCTGCTCTGGACCTCCACCAGATCTCCAGAACAACAACAACAACAACAACAACAACAACAACAAGCAGCAGCAGGCTCCTGTATCATGGAGCAGGACTAAGATGTTATTTGATTTAAGATACGATCTCTTCTTCCAGGGAGTCCTGGTCAAAACACACTAAATACATAAAAGTCAACATAAGAAAGATGGTAAAAGAAGAGTAAAAGTTCATAAAGGCTAGTTTCAAACCACAAACAACTGTCTGGTTTCTTCAACTTTCTCTCAGACTAAAAGTCAACCTTTAAACTGAAAAGAAATAATGATTTGACATTTATCGTGATAATTATCCATATCAGCTCACATGAACATCTGTATCATCAGACGTCAGCGAGGACCAGAGATTGATTCATGGACTGAAACTTAGTACTTTTTACAAACTTCTACTTTAACGACTCCTCGTGTTTTCTTGTGTTGTCTTGTGTGTGAAATGTTGATGAGTCTTTAGGAATCTGGTCGGAGTTTGGTTTTAGTTTTCCGTTTCGTTTAGCGTGCATCGACACAGTATGAAGATGTTCTTAAACTGATGAGCACATGAGAACACAATTACACTTCCATTGTTACTGAATCAGAGTTTCTATCCAGTTATCTATATTCATCAATAGTATACCTCAGAGGAGGCTTTATGGGAAAATACTGGATGCATTTCCTGTTCTTCCAGGACTGTGAGCTTATTTATGAGACAGAATTCCCACAGACAGACAGTGTCCTCAACGGAGTCACCACGTTCTTTCTCTTCTGCGGGATTTAGTCTAAATCCTCTGATTGGAATTCAACTCTCAGTCCAAAATGTGGATTCTGAGGTCGTCTGAGGACAGAACTGAGGAGGTTGTTGAGACTTTAGGAGCTGTCAAAAACAGCCCTATTGACAAGAGGTCAAATGTTTAAATATCAATAAATTATCCACAGAGCAAGACAAGAATCTGCAAATTTCACTCAGCTAGATTTCTTCAAACTAGAATAAAAGTCAAGCCACTGAAAGACCAGAACATGGAAAAAAATGCAGAAAATTAAGCAAGTCATGTTTATTACAAGCAGTGAACACAGAGTGAAATAAGAAACCAATCAGAAGAGACTGGTCTGATAAGAAGGAATTTTCAATCTGGTTCAGATGTTTGGTGTGTCTGTGACTCAGGAATCAAAGCACGAGGCCAAGAAGGAGATTACACGATGAGAAGATGAGAAGAAGACATAAATCACATCTGACAGGAACGCAGTGTCCACAAAACGAGACAAGCTATAACATGTAACAGACGCCTCCAAATATAAATAACCAACAGAAGGACAACGGGAGAAAAACAACACCAGGAACAATGGTGCGACCACGACAAGAGTCAAACGAATCGGTTTATTCAGTTCTGTATTTTTAATCCTAATACCGTGTTTTTAATGTTTAAAGTCTTAAAGTCTTGGTATTTGTCAGTGTTATGGATGGTTTGGTTTGTTAAGAACTATATGTATCATCAAACGGCGACAAACAGGCTGTCAATGTGCGTTATTTGTTAAAAAGTAAGTAAAGTCAAGCTCTACTTATAGGCAGTGACTGAAGAAACATATTGACAATGAAAATATTACATCATTGTTGAATTTTTCACTCAACATATTTCCCAGCCCTGTTTTCAATTCATGGTCATTTTTATTTTCATACTTTGTAAAGGAAGTTGTTTTGCATCTTTCTGAATTGAATTTGCTTTAAAAATCCTGTTATTTTTATAATTATTACTATAATTATGCCATAAGTTGTTACTTTTGTTCCATTTAAAAAGGTACACTTCCATCATCTTCACAACTTTTATATTGATTCTTCTGCAAAAAGTGAAGAAACTGGATCCAGCTCCGTGTTGGGTTCGTTCTCTGTGGACGTGAGTCAGTGTGAGTGTTTACTACAACTTCACCTCTGCAGACCTTGTTCTATCAGCTTGGTCATCACTGGGAAATGTTTATGACTCACTCTTTAATTTATTATGATTAACAATTCAAACCATGCTTGGCCTAAATGAGCTGGAGCAGCATGCGTCATCTTCTTCTTCTTCTGACCACTCATGTGTGATGGGAAGTCATCGCATTCTTTGGACTTTTCATTCATTCATTCACTCATTCATTCACGGGGGGCTGGAGGGCTGAATATAAGGGACGAACAACCCACACCTACGTCCAATTAACCTGTTTAACCTGTTACGGTTAAAGTGCATGTTTTTGGACTGTGGGAGGAAGCCTGAGAACCTGGAGAGAACCCACGCAGACACGAGGAGAACATGCAAACACAGAGAGGCCCCAGTGTGTTGGGTTCGAACCCAGGACCTCCTCGCTGTGAGGTGACTGGAGGTCCTAGGACCACTGCACCACCAAAGCTCTTTGACTTTTCGATGATTTATGATTGTATTTTTTTTGTTTTGGATGATGAAAATAATCCATGAAGACGTCATTAGGAGATTATTTAAATCCCCAGTAAATCTAAACATATGCAATGTTGTGCACCTCAGACCTTCCTCTCCTCCTCCTCTACCTGGTTTGATCACAGCTGGGGCAGCGCTGCCTCCTGCTGGTGTCAGTGTGAACTGTGAACTCACGTTGCAGGTCTCACTGTTGTCTGGTCTGTGAGGCAGCAGGAAGGAGAAGACCCTCAGTGCTCCGTCACACTCCTCCACCGTCTGGTTCAGCTCCTGGCAGCTCGTCACCACCGTGTAGAAGTGAGTCGGGATCGGAGGAGCATCGGTGGAAAACCTGCACAGAGGAGCAATGATTGATAACAAGTGGTTAGTTGTATAATGGCACAAACAGCATCAAGTCATCATTTCCAGCTTCTCCCGAGTGACATTGTCTGGATTCTTAGTCTCTACTGATACATTTTGACTACAGTCTGTCTGTGTTCTACAGTTCATCTCAAAACTAAGAGGAAAGACTGCAAGTCAAACTGTGGATCATGGTCATGTTTAAAACGCGGTGATAAGATCTTTACATCCTTACTCTTTTATCTTCTCCGTGGTGTCTCTGAGGCCGTCGTAGTTGTAGTCGAACACAGGTCCTACGAGGACGTTGATGCCGTTGTTTTCCTCTGCGTAACGTCTCAGCAGCGGCCCCTGCAGGTAACTCCACACTCCTGCACAGGAAGAACAAAAACAGCTTTTTCATCGGAATAATCTGATATGACAGTCAGTTTTTATTGCCACTGATTTAAATGAAACTCATCTCTGAACCACATCTCTTTTAGAGTCTTTAGGGATTTTATTTACTTCTTTTCTGCTTCTGTGTCTGCTGCGATCATCGGTCATTTTGTTCTCACCAAATGTGCAGTGATCCATTCTGTTTCTCGTCTGTTTCTTGTGTAACCGATTGGTTTTTCAGTCAAGAAACAATAAATTCTCCAGACACAAAGACTGTTAAGACAAAGCTGGATTTATCTGCGTGACACAGCGATTCAGAGAGAGTGTGTTCTGTGCTGATAAGTCTTCTCTCTCTGCAGAAACAATGGGTATCAGGCCGTTCTCGCTCAGACCTGACATCACTGTGTTTCTGTCCTTTGTCTCATGTGACGAACAGGAAGAGAGAGGAGACGAACAGATATGATCTTAAAGTACCTGACAAAGCTCTGCAGAACATCTGTGTTCTGTTCAGATGTCAGGCTTGACTTTGAAGTTGATGCTCAGGTTGTTGTCTTGTTACACAACACTCTGTGAGCTGCTAAATGTCCTCACTTTCCTTCAAACACTGTTCATCAGGTCAAGCACAAAATCAGCCTGTACATTTGTAATGTTTTTGTTATGTCTGCAGGGTTTATTAGCTGTTAATAAGTTCTCTTATCTAGTAAAACCTGAGTAACCCTTGTTTATTTAGTCCACCTACAGAGAGTTTACAGAGCACTTGTAACATGTGTATTTAGTTGTACTTCTATGGATGCAGACTATGTATAACTATGTAAAAACCCAACTAGGGACAAGACAAGTCTCAAGAACATCAGTTTTCTTAAGATGTATCAGGGTTTTAACATGTTCACCTGTTATTTATTTTTTCATTTCCACTGTTTGTGTCAGTTTTCCCAAGGATGAAGGATGGGTTTAAATAGTGACTCACTCTTAAAGGCGGGGTACATGGGGACGGAGTTGGTGATGAGCGAAGCGTCGTATCTGGACTCCGGAGATGACGCCAGGTCTGTTGGTAAGAAACAAAGACACGAGCTCAGGACGAACTGGCTTAATGTGACAAACTAAAAAATATCTACTGAAGGATCTTTATCAAGGGCACATCACAGAGAAATGGAAAAAAGAAACAGTGAAATATTGGCGTTTGACACAAGGAGGGTTGATTTTCAGTCCTGTTCCTTGATTCAACAACACAACAGATCACACAGTAAGGATCACAACGCTCCCAGAGCTTAATGCACAACAATGCAATGGAGTTCAGTTTTGACTGTTTTGGTGAACAAAGGCATTTAGCGCCCCCTAGAGGACAGAGGTTGAAATAGATCTTATCAGTCAGTTCACGCCAGTGGGAACAACCTCTCTTCTCATGTCCCAGTTTGTACCTCCTCGACTCCTCTCCTCGACTCCTCTCCTCGACTCCTCTCCTCATGTTTTAGTCCCTCCCACCCGACATGGAGCAGAGGAGTCGAGAAGGAGACATATGAGTCATGCTCACGTCTCACGGTCAACGTGTCTGATGGTCCCAGGTTTACCTGGAGGGAACAGGAAGCCGTAGGTGAGCTGGTTGTTCTGGCTGTAGGAGGTGCAGCTCTGGCTGTGATCGGCTGAAACTCTGGAGTCGACTCGGACGCACTGGACTCCAGCAGAAACCTCCGGAACTGGAGTCATGTCCTCCTAAGAAATGGGGAACATGAGGGAGAGAAACCATTAACAGGTCCTTAAAGGGGGGACTCGGATCTTCTTCATCTTCACCGTGGTTAAGAAACCATCTGTTTTACATCTGTAAACTACTCAAAAAGAAAAGTTTTAATCTTAAATCTATCAACACAGAAGATAAAAAATAGGTGATGTTTATTAAAATAATATAAAGAATAAGATAAAATCTGAACAAAAATACAACTGACCACTTCTGCAAAAGACAAAATGTATATCTTTCTTCTAACAGTGTGTGTGTTTTCAGTGGAATTAATGCGTGATGTTGTGTATTCACACGTGTCCTGTACATGAGCAGCAGCGTGTTGTAAACCTGCAGCGTGTTCCTGGAAACACAAACAGACACAGAGTTCGTGTGTTTGTTGGCGTCGTTGGACACGTTGCTCGTGTTTATGTTTGGATGCTTGTGCAGCTCCGTCATGATCTGCCCTGACACGAACGCACCGTCGCCAACGACAACACACAGAGCGTTCAGTGTGTCGCTGACATGACCCGCCGCATGTTTTACGACGTGACACCCGGTCCAAGGAAGTGAACGGCTGGAAGTCAGGAGCGTTGGGTTTACATGGCATGTATTTTACAAAAAGCCTTGAATGACATAAGGTGCGATGGAGTCGGTCACGTGATGGGGTGGTTCGCTCTCCTGGGAGTCAATGTAAGCAAATAAAAAGTCTCCAGGAAACACAATCCTAAAGCTGAATGCACACCTCACGACTGTCAGGCTGATTCTGAATGTGGTTCGGACATCACGACCTGTCAGAAAAGACAAATAAAAACTGGGAGTCCATTAAAAGCCAGGTCTCCGATTTAGACCGTGGGTCGACACGAATAAATACAGGCCAGTAAAAAATGATCTGGATAAACTTCACTATGTTCACTTCCACTGCTTTAATTTAATACATTCAACAACATAAAGCTGCTATTTTCAACACTGTGTTCTAGATCATCAAAAAGGAGGCTGATCTCAGTCACTGCAGGTTCATGTGTCTGAATATTTCAGTCAAGTTCAAAAGGGCAACAGGAAGCCAACGCTTACACAATAAAATCTCTGTTAATGAATGAATGGTTTCTATCCACTGAAATGTAGAGGGCTTTTAATTTGAAATGGTTAAGGAAGTGTTGAGTTTGTATTAAAAGTGAAATGCAGTACAGTACTTTTAACATTGCAAACAGGAGTCGAATGTGGCGTCTGTGTATATGTGTCCATTTAAATTCATTTATTTTACTGGATAAAAATAACAATACTGGTAACTGTAAAAATGCTGATTGGATCCAATAATAGAATAATAGAAGGTCTGAATCCGCTCCAGTTGCTGTGAACGCTCTGTATGTGTGGAGTGTGAGAAGGTCTCAGCTGGTCTTCAGGTGTGTGTCTGTGTGTGT
>JAPQRN010002649.1:6360-20693 GCA_037367275.1 Coranthus polyacanthus | reverse complement strand
GTGTGTGTCTGTGTGTGTGTGTGTGTGTGTGTACCGGTCTCGGCAGTGTGTATGACGTCCACAGAGGCATCGCCAGCTCTTTGCTGTATCCGCTGATGAACTCCACATGATGAAGCAAACTGTACCGAGTGTCAAACATCACAGCTGGACGACCGAACGGCAGGTGGGTGGTGTCTAGAAAACACACACACACACATATATGAAAACATACATTTACACATATTCTGTTGTGAAAAAGAAACGACTGCAGTGAAACAGGCTCCTACTGTAGCTGTAGACTCCATCTGCAGCAGGACTGAAGGGCTCGATGATCTCTTCAACTTTGTTCTGTTACACAAACAGTTTCTTTTAACAAAACACACTTTAACACAGAGCAGGTGGGTTTTTATATCACTGTACCAGGGTTTCTGGAAGACGTTAGTTACCGGTTGTAACTGTTGTTTAAACTTTTTAAAAGCTCGCTGTTCAAAATGTCCGACTCTGACCATGAAGTAATGACTGAATCAGGCGCCACATCGGCTCAACTTTCTCTTTGTATAAAGATGTGATTAGATGCTTTTTGATGAGCTGGTTTGGAGCAAATCAACCAGGATGTCGGTGCAGTGTCAACAGAAGGTGGCGCTATAGGCTACATTATACATGGCTGTAATAAACAGAATGTTTTGTGATGTTTCTTACCCCGTTTTTGTTACAGGCAGTTATTGCTCTGAAAATAATAAATCTAAAATCACTCACGTGCTTCATAACAACGTCTACATGATCCATTTCTCGCTGATCCTGAAGACGATCCACGACTGAGGCATATGTTCAGTTCATTTCTAAATCTGCCGTATTTGATGGTCGCTCCAGACCTCAGTTTTGAACATAGTGACTTCAGATTCATTGTTCTTTCCTTTTTCAAATCAGACCGTTCATACTCAGTCTGTTAATAGAACTGACACTGAAATCACATCCACTGCACCACGAGGAACAAGAATGAAGTCCTGCGTTTTAACTGAACTAAAAAAAGACTTTATCTCCACAGAGCAGGAAAAGTCTGAGTGCAAAAGAGATGAATTCTTTTCTAACCCATCTGTAAATCATTTTAATTACTAGTTTCCAGATACAGGCCTAGACAAGCATATTAGACATAAATGTCAACTATAATGTCAAAATAACTGTGCTTAGCTCAACTAATAAGGTGAATATGAAACGTAGTGTAAGATTGACGGGTCTGAGCTGCAGCCGTCTGACCTCATCGTCACAGCTGCAGCCGAGGTCGTGGGTCACAGAGTCCTCAGAGACCTCAGAGTCCAGCGCTGGTGTTGGAGAGGTCACTTCCTCCGGCATGCTGGGCGTGAACGGCGGCTCCTTCAGCATGTCGTTCAGACTGCCGTAAGTCCCGTTATTAGGAGCCGGTTTCAGCCCTAACAAGTCTGAGGCAGCAGAGAGACACAGACACGCAGAGGATGAGGGTTTATGACGGTAGATGTGTTTACTCTGAAAGCATTTTAAACGTATTCTCACCACACATGACGTTGTATAATTCTATGTTTTCAAACTCTGGCACTTGTTTCTGAAACTTGAAGCTCGGTCCATGACCGATGAAGATTGTCTGCATGAAGACAAGAAAAGAAGATTATCGTAAGTAACACAAGAGCCCAGTGTACAGAGCTTCATTTCATTTCATTTCACTGTATAGACCAGTGAGTCGTGCACCAACACAACACGGCTGCAAACAATCAGCTCAAAGTGGATGAAAGTAGAGTCTGGGACATTTCTCTGACTTTATTTCTGAAGTCATTCCATACATTCTTAATCATAAAATACTGATTATAAAAAACACTTTACCCTCATGCTGGTGATCTTGTTGTCGAAGCCGTGGTCACCAAAGAAACCACAACGCGTCCTCAGCTTTTCAGGCATTTTCCTGAAACAAGTCCAGAAATCAAGCTTGAATGATTTCAATTCTAAATGCTTCATTAAACATTAATGTCGACAGTAGTGAAGGGGATATGACGTCACAGGGGATGTTACAGGGAATAAATTATGGATTTCTCTGAATTATTGTAAACATCTGATATAATTTAAAAATTCAATCAATTCAAAACATTCAATCTATAACTTAGATTGAATGTTTGTGTCAATTAAAACCTCACAGTGATTAAAAACTTGAGACTATTTGGTGAATTCTACGTCCTAATATTTCTAAAATGTAAGACATTGTAAGACGTCCTGTTGAACTTCTCCGCTCACTTGGCGATGTGCCACTTCCTCTCCATCAGCAGGTGCACGTCCTCGATCCTGCGGTTGTTGGCGTAGTGAAGCCTCTTGGGTAAATGCTGCTTCAGGTACGGCTTGAAGTGCTGCGTCGGCATTTTACACTGAAACAACAACAAAACAAACGGAGGTGAGCGGCTTGACCTCTCCCTCGTTTTGGTCCGTTTCTGTGTCGTGACATTTGTACTTACAGTGAGGTTTGCTACCACTACTTTAGGGTCATCTGGAAAAAAACAGAAACACTGGTTATGAATGAAGATTGTTTTATTGAAATAAATCGGACTGAGTTTAGGTCTAGAAGCGGCGATCGCAGACGTACATGTGGTGGACTTGGGGTCGCGGGGTCGTATTCTGCCCAGTGATCCGGGAATCAGCCCGATCTCGTCGATGTTGAGCGGGTAGCTGCTGAGGAACTCTGTCCTGTCACAGTGGGCCTCCTCCATACCTGAGAGACAGACATGAAGGGACAAGACGGATATCAACGCTGACCTTCCTCTTCATGCAGATAGTTTGTGTTTTATGTGCCTAGATTTTGACGTATCATCAGTTATCAGACTTTTAATGGAGATACAAAGGATGGAAAAAGATAAACTGGTCGAGCCCTACTAGTCAAGCACTGAACAACTGGGTGAACAAACCTTTTGAATGGCCGGATTCTAATGGTTTGTGACAGAAGTGTTTTTACCATGATCTCCTACGATGATGACGTTGACACATCGATGCAGGTTCATCTGCTTCAGGCCGTTCATCAGCTGACCGATGATGTTATCGATCTCCCTCAGAGGGTTGTCCAGCTGCCGACACGAGAGCAGGATGAAGACAAGTTATGTCTCAGTAACACTCGGGCCTGCGGCAGCTTCTCAGACACTCACCTCGCTGCTGAGCGGGCCCAGGCGGTGTCCGAAGGTATCCGGCTGCTCCGAATGGACGGCGTAAACGTACGGTCTGGGGAGACACGAATGCATCTGTTTGACAGTTTTAAACACAACGTAGTTTTACCTTGAAATGCACTCAGCTTATCTGAAGTCTCTTCAACACAGCACGACTAGAAAACACAAAAGCTCTTTATCGGCTGATTACACAAAAAAACACAACTGACCTGGGCACTGACCCAACTTTAGCTTCAACAGACACTTAACCAGCTCACTGACATGACTAAATACACAACACACAGTACACCGGTCTGAGGTCGGGCTGCAGCCGTTTACAATTAGAATGAACGGGGTAGGATTACCCCAAAAACAACACAGGGTTGTTGACGATGAAACGCACATCAAATACATTCACTCGTCGTTGAGAACAGCATCCCTCCCTACTGAAGGAGGAGAATCTTAAACTCAACCCATGAAGGAAATACTTCATCTTTCAGTTTAAGGTTCATTTATGCTCAATCGCACATGAAAAAAACCCACTACATTTGTGACTCACGTCCAGCTGCGTCCAGGAGTCAGTACACGAATAAAATCTCATAATTTAATAATCAGTAACTTAATAAACTGAAATAACTTAATACCTGAAACTGAAAATGAGTAAAATAAGGCACATCAATTAAAAACAGAGCAAACGTGTGTCACAGACATTTGGAGATACAAGGTTTCATGAAAAACTGTATCTGAAAAGGAGCTAAAGCTGTCGGAATAGAAGAATCTAAACAGCATAAAACAGAAATACTCAAGTAAAGTATAAGTATCTCAGGCTTGTACTTGTGTGAAGTACTGCAGTAAAAGGTCCTTCATTCCTACACAGTAACACGTACCTCTCGTCGTCAGGCAGATGCAGCCAGCGTAGGATGGTTAAAATCCTCCTCTCGAGAGGAATCACCCTGGAAATAAACAATGGAGACTGACTATGAAGACAGTCATGCACATTAACTATACTCTAAACTACAGAAGCAATTATCTGATGCTGGTACGTCGAGACTGTAAAGCTTGTTTTCCTGTGATGACAGGTTGATTTATCTCATTATCTCGAAATGGGCAGATTTCTTAAGGAAACAAGATCATTTATCACAAGTTGCAGCATTTTAGATGTTTCCAGCCTGAAAATGCTTGAGTGAATTAAAACCAGCTACGTTTAAACTGAGTTTTCAATCTAGTCGTCACGGTGTAAACATGGTCTGAGGTTCTGGCTTGACTTCAAACATCTCCTCCCTCTTCACAAACCCACGAAGCGACGTTCAAGACGTTTTCAGCTGGACTGAGTACGTTTTTATCATGAGATGCAGCCTCGTCCTGTCTTCAAATGACAGGAGGTGATCCGAATGTTATCTCTAACAGAAAGGCCCGATGAAACCCCTGTGTTTAGACCCTGATGAAGTAAAGTCTGATGCGTTCATGGATGAGGAGAACTCCTCCATCTAGAAGCTACAGTTGTCACAACTGATCCCGGTAAATGTGACATCGAGAACCTTCAATTCAAAACCTACATCTTACTGTAAATACATAATAATTCAGTGAAATGAGCCGAGTTGGACTGTTTGTTCGTGCATCAGCAGAGCCCAGTGTGTGGGCTGCTTTGAAGCTTCAATGGCCTCGTTGTGATGAAGTGTGTGGACGTATTGTCTCTGAATGTGTTCGTACGGTACATGTGTGTGTGTTTGTGTGTTTGTTGTCAACCGGACTCAAGCTGTAACGAGCGCCGCGTGATCACGAGGTCATGGATATGCAAATGTCTGAAATGGATCCGTCTGCGCTGTCGTTCAGAAAAAAAATACAAAAGGAAGGATTTAAATTCACTAAAATTATATTTGGATTTTACAGCAAACTGATTGTGCTTTACTTTGATGATAGGATTTTTTGATTTCTTACAGTTCTTTTACTTTCATTCCTGCCAAGTCTTCCAGTACTTTTCTTTTAAACGTTCCTTGCGTTTCCCGTTAACGCGAGGCTGCCTGTGTTTTCTGTAGAACTCGCTGCCTCTGGACATTAGAATGACAACCTCTACAGATGACTATCTTTTGAATCTGGCCTCTAATCATGTTACAGCTTTAGTTTTTAAAATGTAATCATTAAATGAAATTAAAAAAATAACACTTTCCACATTTTTTAGGGGTGAAAATGACAAAAAAAACAAAAAAACAGCCACAGCCATGAAGACTATTTGAACAGATTCTCTCATTTAGATAGATTACATTTATCTACATTTAGATTTAGTTAGATTTTAAGTGAGTTTTCAGTCTCGTCCTCACTATGTAAATGCGACCTGAGGTTTTGGTTCGACTTCAAACGTCTCTTCATGAAGTGAAGTTAAAGACTTTTTTCTGCCCGGTCTTAAATCAGCATCTTTAGTGTATTTTTATGTTTTTAACCTTTTCAAGTCTATTTCATAATGTAATGTACCTTTACTAAGATATACTACATAATACACATCTGTACTGATCCAAACTGTAATCAGAGAGGCTTTAAACATAACATTAAATGATGTTCGTTCATGTGAATAGAGCCCAGCGCCTGCTTCGTAAGAGCCCTTCTCTCACACAGACCTCATGGGGTTGAGGTTACCAGCGCAGAACTATCAACATAAGTACCAAGGCCAGAAGAAAGTGCCTGCTTTCACTCCTTGTTTCTCTGCTGTGATCCAGATCTGTAACAGAAAAGACCAGAGGTTAGTATTGGTCAGGCTCCGATGTGTACTGTACTCAACTGTAGGAAGTACTACAAGATGTGCCGTATATTGTGGTCCCAGTTTCCTGATTCCTCTAAACCACTGCTTCCCAAACTTTTAGCACAAGACCCAAAAAATCTTATGTCTCCACTTGACACAAATTTACAAATATACGTCATCAATTACCATAAAGTCAACATTTACCGACCGCCACGGACAGAAAGACGACGTCAACAGTCTCTTCTAACACTGACATGAAGTGACGTGATGTTAACTACAACAACACACGACACCAACTGACAGACATGAAACGATGTAAATGACAACGAACACACGACTGACTTTTACAATGACAAAACACTGCGTCTCAGATGTTTTTTACTTTCATCTTCTTACACCGTCCACGTCTTGTTGCGTCTTTCACATCGTTTTCATCTTGTTGCAATTGTTTTCGTTTTGTTGTGTCTTCCATTGTTTTTCATCTTCTACATCATTTTCGTCTACTTGTGTCTTTTGCGTCACTTTCATCTCATTCTTCTTTATAAACTGTCATCGTCGTCATCGTCATGTATATATATATATATATGTACTAAATATATTCCACTAAGCATCCAAAAACCTTCGTCATCATAAAGTTCATCTGTGTTAAAGCCATGACTAATGAGTCAGATTTATTAAACCACTGTGTTTTGAAGTAACTCTTCTCAGTTCAAACTGATGTGGTTTAGTTGAGACTTTACTCACAGGCTGCCCGCCCCACCAGCGGTGGTTCAGTTTCTCTCTGGTGCGCAGGCTGAACGTGGCGTTGAACACCGTGTCATGCATTGTGTTTCCCACAATGCCATGGGACTCTGGGTACAGCCCCTGGAGAGAGATGTCACGAAGCAACGTCGTTACACACACTGCATTAAAAACCTCTCTTCGGCTGCACGATACACACTTTGGTTTTGAAAATTCTAAACTTTTACAGTAGATTTTTGAGACAATATTTGACATGAGACAACATGTAGCTGAAAGTTTGTAAATGGTTTTAAATCCAAATGTTAATGCATGTATGTTACACTGTGTACACGACAGATGTGTATCAGAATAGGAGCAACAGTCTGGAAACACAAATACTTTGCCATACTCAGCCCTGTAAATGACTAAATCTAAGAACATATGAAGAGCACTGCTTTACTGTACCTTCTGCTGTTTGGTGGAGAAGATGTTACACTTACTGTGGCCAGAGTGTATAGATTTGGGAAGGTCTTTGTTGGGTAAACCGGTCGCATGTAGGGCGCTGATGTTCCACATGTTCCTGAGAGAAAGGTTCAAGTCAAACAGCTGAACATGGCGTCCGCACCTGAACTACATTCTGACTTTTACTGCAGCTACAACTTTGATCTCCAGTGATTCCCACAGATAAGCACATCCTGATCTCTACAGTTCCTACAGCTGCATTTCAGTCACAGAGGGAACAGGAGGAACACGTACTGAGTTTATCTAAGTTGGGGATGACAGAGTTGCTTTTCTTCAGGTACGAGGCTCTGAACCCGTCGACGGACAGCATGATGAGAGGAGGACGGATGAACCTGAGGAGAAAGACGACATTCAACTGCTTCAACTGTGCCATGTTAGAAACCTTTTATTTAGACGAAGAGAGGAGTTTGTCATTGGTTTAAACACTAGAATTTTGCATAACTGTTAGACCGTGTTGGGACTCTATTTGGACTCTGTTTGGAGGCGTTGGCTGCTCACAGGTGTTTTCAGACAGGTAGGTTACACATGTGACTGACAGCTGTCTAAGTGGCGCCGTCAGGTTCATCTATATTTATATTTAGTCTTTTGATTTGGACTGAGAAGAGAAGCTGCAGATGGAAGGTGTATATTTTGGCTCCTGCAGCTTTAATGTTCAGATTCAAATGGGTTTAGGGAACATGTACAACAACCTACCATGTATAATTCATTGTATAATTTAATGTGAAAAACTCAACAGTTGTGTGTGAGTTTCAGACTCACCCTGCTGGACACTCAGCGCTCCTGATCTCCTCACAGTCTTCCTGAACCCATGAAGTCTCACCTCAACGGTAAACGACAAAACACAGTCATTTCGCTGTTTCACGGACGCTGAGTGCAACCTGTAAACGTTAGTGTGGTATTGGCTCGCGTTGTGTACCTTTACAGAGTGATTTGTAGTTGGAGCAGCAGTCTCCTCTCTGCAGACAATCTTCTGAGCAGTGACAGGCATGGTCTTCATTTCTCTCCTCTCCACAGCGATCCTGTGTGCACTCAAACCCCCCCGCTGGAACAAAACGGACCAACACCATCAAGTAATTACAGTAACCTAACCATCACATTATTTAAACATATGAATGTTATATTATGTTCAGGAGTCCACAACCTGTTTAAAATCCTCACAAACCCATTTAAAGCAAACACAACCTTATTAAAAACAATAGAAAAAAGCTTGCGGCTTGTGATTGTAGATGTTTGCTTAATGTTTTCAAGATGAAACTGCGGTTACACTCTGGCCCTAGTTCTAAATTAGCATCAGATGGATATGAGGATTTTGGCCAGGTCTGTCCACAGCAGGAAGTATTTATCCTGCAGAGTGCACTGAGCGCCACCACAGTATTTTTTACACAAGTATCTGTACTTAAAGAGTAAAGAATGTGTGTACTTTTGCCACCTCCAATTTTTGACCGGTGTTTATTTTGTTGACAGCTGCAGTTTTCTATTTTAGAAATTCATGTTTTATATTTGCACAAATGTTCTAAGTACTTTTTATTTGTCAAGTGTTTAACTGCAACATGTGATAAGAATTAGGTCGTTCCATGTGGTCATTTTATAGAGACTATTCACATCTGAATGAATGATGGCTCATTCCACGTAAGAGTCAGGAGGAGACACATAACGTCCCTCACAGACATAACAACAAATAACAAACAGATGAAAATCAGGAGGACGGATCAGGGTTAGGATGATACCGGCTCAGACTGACCTGTTTTCAAGCAGTGCAAGTCGAAGTCGGAGCAGCAGCTGTAGTAGGTTTTACACAGATTGTCACATCTGCATCCCGGAGGTTTGGCCTCCTCCAGCTCGAAGCACCTCCCCTTACAGGAGCCCGCTGAGCTGACCCACTCGGAGACGACTGGAGGAACGAGAGGGGCGCGTTTAGACTGAAGAGCTGTTTGTTAACATATTCAACGTGCAGCGTATAGAGCATACATGCATGTTCAAGGCCGTATAGAACAAACAGCACTGAACTGTCTCAGTTCAAAACAAACTAATACAAACTGTACAATCATGGTCTTTGTGTTTGGAACAGATACATCATACTTCAGAAGTAAATACAGGGAGTTTACTCACTGCTGTCCCAGTTTGGAGACCCAGCTGGTGAGCAGTAATATTTTAGCTCAGTCACTACATGTTGGAAATCTCTTTTCCACATCTTTATGGTTGTTTTCTGTTGGGTTTTATTCTGGATTATTTGGTTATTTCTGCGACCTATGAACATCCTTGAACACATAATATACAGTAATGCATGATGATGACATAACTCAATAAAACAAACTTTACTGTGATCTGTTTGTACAGAAGGCGAGAACCTGTGATGTCTTCTCTCTGTAGGAGAATCAGCTGCTTATATCTACTGAGGGAGCAGGACGCCATGTTTCCACAGTTTCCTCAGAACAGACCTCATCTTCTCCTTTTATCTATTTTATAACAAGTGTCAGAGTTTTCATCCACAACGGGCAGAACAAACACTGGCTCTAAGCAGTTTTCTTCAGCCACCGTCGGGGAGGGTGAGGAGGGTGTTCAGTTTGTTACGATCTGCAACTTCACCACTAGATGGCACTAAATATCACTCATCTCTAAAAGGTTCTATGTGTAACATATGAAGAAATATGCATGCATTAATATTTTATTTTTTAATTATTTCCCATGTGTGAACAGATCGTAACATACATTAAACATGGGCGTCTTCCTCGACTGTCTCGCTTGCCTTCATCCATGATAACAGCCACTATACACTGATTTCTATGAAGAGGATTTTCAGTAAAAACACTGGCTTGAGTTCTTCAGTGCTTCTCTCCTCTTGCTGTGTACAACACTAGCTACCGTTAGCTTAGAAATGGAGTGCACTAACGTTAACATACTCACTCACAAATAACACATATTGCACCTTTAATTATTTTGTTATTGCGAGATAACAAAAGGCAGATTTCTTGAGATAACAATAATTTATCATGAGAAAATAATAACTTTTGTTTTCTGGATATTAGAGTATAATTTTGGAGACAATAAAGACAGAAAGACACTGAACTTTCTGTTAGGACTTATTTTACTGCCTGAGGCAATAATAAAGACTGGGACTCTTTAATCTGACATTTTCACATTAAATCAGTTGCTAAAGTTGTCAAGATGCCGTCTATGCACTCCTGATGTGAGACGCAGCCCATAGATAATGAGGACAGGACGTTTTAGTCTGACTCCAGACATGCAGCGTGAAAGCAAAACAAACTAGACCAAATGTATTTAATGTAACAAAACATGGACCTTGGTTCAGACCTTTGTTCAGACTTTCAGGTTTAAAAGGTTTTTTCGTGGCACAGATAAAAGCTCTATCACCAACAGTAATGTTACATTTTTTAATCTGCACTACCAGAACATGGGAGCATTTCAGGTAACGCACTGCGTCTTTTCGGGGACATAAGGAGCTGTTTTTAACAGTGGTGTCTCTCACCTTTCGTGTGCGGCGGGCTGTCTCCTCCCTCTGAAGGCCGACTGGCTTGAAACACATAAGCTCTGCTGACCTCAGCGGCCCACAGGCAGAACACGACCACAACCTGCAGAAAAACACGCCCACGTTACAAATAATACATGGAACCATACATGGAACTCAGGTCAAAGGTCAGCCACAGAGCACACTCTGACATTAGTTCATATCCTCACTGCAAAGATGCTGCAGTTTGTATTCATGTGTATTCTCACTAAAGGGGTCAAAGGTCAGCCTGGAATGTCTAGTGTTGAGTCGTCAGACAGAGTCCAGTCCCAGAACCGCTACACAATGTGGTTTACAGGGTAAATAAAAAAGGAACACAAACAATCACCGGCAGAGCTCAGACCGGAAAACTGTGCAACATGTTTTCTGCTCATTCACAAAGTCTTGACTCCAAATATTCAAGTTGAGACGATTTGAAACTCACAGCTTCTTGCCTGTCTAGTCACGGTGTTACATTTCTGTTCAAAACGCCAACTTTTCAGGCTTTTTTTTGTACTTGGATACAATTTGTGTCATGTTAAAATATGGGAGGACAGAGACAGTGAACATCTGACATCTTTCACTTCTTACATTCTAACAAAATTATCTGTACTTTCTGCTCCTTACATTTTCAAAACAGGTTTGCAATTTCACTTTGAATGCATTTGAAGGGAATTCATGAATTCACTATTTTTATTTTGCACCATTGCACAGCATCCCAACATCAAGACCGATTTAAGCCTGAATGGACAGAATAACGCATAGAAAAGACAATCCTTTTTTATCCATCACACATGACAAACAAAAAAGATGAAAACGAGATGAGACATGAAAACATGAAATGGAGACTGGATGTTGGAGAAAAGGCGTCATAAATTGAAGTTAGAATGGTTTAATATTCTTCACATTATATTAATATGACGTGAGCTACATTTGACAAATGTCCTTCAAAAGGCAGACTTTAGACTTTTATACTAGGACATTTCAGAACCTGGACTTTGTCACTTTTTAGTTGAATCAGTACTTCTACTTTTACACCAGTATTTGTACATCTTTAGTGGCTCCCTTTGGCTTTGTCAAAAAACATAAGGAAATGAAAGATGCATTTGGGGGGGGGGATGCAACCCAGCGACAAGAAGAAAAACCTATGAACACCCTCACCTTCTCAGTCTGCGAGTTCACCGCATGTTCAGCGTTTCGTTCACTGAAGGACACAGGGATGCTGAGCCCTGAGTGATAATCAGAGACTCCACCTGCCGCAAATCCACACTCAGAGACTTCATGGTTAAAGGTTCGGAGTGTGGTCTTTAGTGACCTCTAGTGGTGCAGATTGTACCACCCGAATCGCCCTTCCCTCACTCTCCGCTGCGGTTGAGTCAGTGTTTGGTTCGTCCGTTGAGGAAATAATAATCCTGGTCCAAAATCAGCTACGATGGGTAACGTAATGCGTCATAATGTGGTTTAATGGTGGATTTTCAGATGTCATTTGATTCATTCTTAAACTAGAGACGCAGGAAAAACTAAAGTGTTTCAGTCAATATACAAACCGAGTTTCATAAAGACTGACGTATCTGTTGTTGAGTTATTGTTCTCTCACACAGACAGACATAGTGAAAATAATACTGTTCCTTAAAGTTTTTTTTTCTTTCTGGCAAAAAACTGTGCATGATGAAACAGCGCAAACATAAAAGAACAAGATGAGCGAAAATTTGGAGCCATCTTGGAGTGTTTCAACAAATAACAGGTGTCTTATGGGAATTTCTGTCATGACTTTGAGACAGCACATCTCCCCTCTTTTGTCAGGTTTTTTGCATCGCATAGTGGAGTCGGTGTCATCTCTAATAAGCAGAGATTAGATAACACTAAGTATTGAGACAGCAGCTCATTAGGAGAAAGTGACCTGACTTCCCAACGAGCTGATTGGCTGTTGAAACAGGTGACGAGTTGAGTTAAGATGAACGGGCGACGTCTCGGTTCCATCGTGACCCTTTAATTCAAAACAGGCTTTAAGTGTTGTCAAGATGTCGTCGAGAAAGATATGACACAACCTGTGGTTATGTTAGATGTTCTACAGTAAGCTACTTGAAAAAAGACGCATCTGAGATCATTTGATCCACAAAAACTATTATGTAGATAAAACGTTGTCATTTAGCTATAACCTATAGCTTTTTGTCCGTCAGTGTGTTGCCTAAACCTAACTTGAACTCAAACCATCATAATTCAAGACTGCCTTTAATATTTTGCGATGCTTATTAAGAATAAAAGAACGCACTTATTGACAAAGACTCCAGGGCAGAGACCAAGGAGGAGCCAATTCTGGATTTAAACCAAAGACACACATGTAAACCAGGCAGAACTGAACACACAGAGGACAGGTATGTTGTTGAAGACATACGGTTGAGTGTGTCGCTTTCAGACAGCTAATTAACAAAACACCAGCGACAAATGGAGAACATGGGCCACCACACAGGAAGACGTTTTACAAGAGTAGTTTGATGGTTCTGTCGCACACTGTGCCACAACAAGACTAGAATAATGTAGCTGTGTGTGCATTAGTAAGAGAACGGAAGCAGACATTTAAAAGCAGCCTCGCGACTGATTAGTTGAAATACGCAGTAAATCATAAAGTGACGCCTTTTGGGAGAAGTAACTGTAACCAATTTGTAATTTTCAGCAACGGGCACTGCTCTGATACATTTTAATCACATAAAAATTATACAGTATAATGAATGATAAAATACAACACACAGAGGTTAACTGAACGCACGGTTTAGACGTCAATGCAGTTGTCAAAGGACTGTATTAGGAGGTCATGTGAAATGTACGTCGTCCAAGGTTCTCCTCAAACTTGGCAGTAAAGTGGCAGAATGTTTAAAGAAGCCGAGCGCGGCTGCAGATACTCTCAGATATAGTCGCTGCCCATCTGTCTCCATTTGTTTTCTGCTGTCTCTTTCTCAAACTAAATGGAAAAAGAAGCAAGAAAAAAGATTCAGCAGCTCTTTCAGATCAAGAACCCAGCTCAGATTTGATTTAAAAGCATACAGATGTTTGCTGGCAGTTCCCGCTTTTGAACTTTTTGAACTAATATTCTTAGGAAACCTCCTGGAAACTCTTAATTCGAGGACCCCTGTAGCTCCCTGGAACAACATTTAAGAGCCTGAACCACTGGACTGAGCAGCCAAGGCATCAGCGAGCCAGACCGTAACATGAGCTCCACTTTCAGTTTTTGTAGCTTTTACCATAAGCTCTGCTCAGGATGTGTCCCCTGGTGTTTTATTTACTGTAATGTGACCATGACAAATTATGTGCACATCAGAACAAGCCAGTATTAGAGCTGGAGACTGACTGGACAGATCATGACACATTATAAGAACAGAACCAGTGGTGGAAGAAGTATTCAGATCCTTTACTTCAGCACGAGTACTAATAGCACACTGTGAAGCTAAGTGAAAGCTCTGCATGCATTTCTGTAGAAATGACTGTTTTAAGTCTCATGTTAACCACTGTTTAACAATACTATTACTATTACTGCAATACTAGTACATAAAAAGTACCAAAAATAAGTTATTTGTGCAACTAAGATTACTGTATTCTAGTTCAACATGTGTGTGGCTAAAATGTGATTGGAAATATCCAAGTGCACGTACCTTCAGCTGTTTACACCCCTTCATGTAAGCAAAAAAAAACCAAACTTAAACCAAAATCTGAGACACTTTCCTCCACT
>JAPQRN010002583.1:0-51989 GCA_037367275.1 Coranthus polyacanthus | reverse complement strand
AACAGAAGCTGATCTTTGAGAGCTAAAAGTTAACTCACCTCTTGTAAACTTAAGTTTGCCGATACATTACAGCAAGGTGCGCACGCATGCACGTCAGATGAAAACTATCAGTTGCCTTCAAAATAAAAGCATTGCAGATGTATTGCATGCATAATATATACTTATTTATGTTTCTATTTATGTTTTTATGATTCCTGATTCCCCATTGACCTCATGCAGGGTGGACAGGGACAGCCCACAGGCCGGATGTGGCCCAGGGGCCTTACAATGCCCAGGTCTGATCTAAGCTATAGAATGATTAGCACTGTCAGTTTTACAGAGCTGAGGCCCAGGAAAATCTGATTTGCTGATTTTGTTCTGTCATTAAAAAAGTGGAAAGTTCATGATACATTTGACAATATATATATTGATATATTATTGCAACTTTATTAAAAGGCGCTTGGTTTGCACAGTGGGAACTTTTTATAGTGATCACACCTGCCTGGGTCTAATCGATCACTATAGGCAGATGATTATCATAACCAGACCTTTAATTAATTTGTCAGCAGCCTGTAAGTCTAACACTCAATTTTACTAGTGAATGAGGTTTACACATTTTTTGGTAGCTACCTTTTGCATTACATATTTATGATGTTGTAACTGTGAAAAATGCCTGATATCTCTGACTCACGGTTTTTCCCACTCAGCTGCTTATGGTTCAAAGGATATGACATGAACGCAGCATTAGCCTGATTGTTTCTTCAGCAGATACACAGTGAGGCACTGTGTAATTTCTTAAACTAGAAACTCAACCACTGTCCTCTGTCAGGCTCATGGTCAACTCTTCTGTCTTTTCCCCACAGCACGGTGGCATCATGTGACCACACATTATTGATCCATTTAACCTTTTTATGTCTGGTGTCCACTACTGTGGACAGCTGTCTGTGTATGTTTAACTTGTTTAGGAGTAATCAAACAGTTTTTAAAAAGTTGAGTTCTGTTTTTTTTAAAATAATTCATGCATGAAAAGGTTAATGAGGGTGGCTTAACCACAGGTGCCAATTGTTTACTGTTATTTTTCATGAAGAGAAAATGATTTCAAAGTGCAGCAGCACCAGTTCAATTCAATTATGAGGACACTGTAAGCAGACTACCGGATTAATATAAATCAGTAATTTACACAGCATTTTTTTATAGAAATTATTCCATTCCATTCCATCCATCCATTATAAGTGCCTTTCACTATATTTTTAATCCATCCAAGTGTTATTTTGGGAACCAAGCAAAATCTGTATTTTCATGTCACTGTTTCCTTTCCTTTCCTTATTTTTCATTTCATTTAATCATCATCATAATTCATCATTTTTTAACATTTACATTTAACATTTATAAAAATAACTTGTATGCTTCTGGTAAATGAGAATCAAGGGAGTGGCAATCATTCAAATTTTTACCAGTACTGATACCTTGGCTTCCACAATGGTTCCTCAAGATACATTTTTTGATACTAATTTTATAAAATCCATTTTAACAAAAAGAAAATTACATTACACATTACAGTACAAATCTTTATTTTACTTTTCTGCTTATCTGCATTTTTATACACACCTAAGATAAAATATATTAAGCTATTTGAAACAGTGTGGTGTTACTTCATTTGTCTGTTTAAACTTTTTTATGTTTCTGCTCTCTGGCATTTTTCTACTCAAAGCAGTTTTGCAACATAAAAAAACCTGTTATTACAACTTAAGTTGTCTGTAACATACTCCATTACTATTCATTTTAAAAGTTCCAGCACCAGTGCACTATGGTCTTACAAGGAGTGCTGCATCTTAAGTAGTTTTGAGCATTAATCCTAACAAATATATTAAAGTATGATTATAGTGATTCTTTAGAGTCTGATGAAAAGTGTTCAGTTAGTCCACTTTAAGCTGCTGGATTTTGTGTAACAGATTTTTATCTGCCATTGAAGAAATAAAGTAAACAAAGTTGGACATGAAATGAGTTCAGATCGACTCACTACAATAACTGGTGGTTGCAGATGCCAGACTCAGATTTGCCATGCCACAATACAAATGTTGGCGATCTTCTATGTTAATATAAGGTGTTATATAAAATAGTTTTGGTTCTTTATCAAACTCACACTACACAAGGACACTACATTTGACAGCCAGTAACCAGCATTATTAGATCTTGAAACAATTAGAATTACAATTACTCTGTAGGTATTGAGGTAGGTATTTTTGATACTCAGTGGTATCTACGTATTGCAGTCAGTAGCTTAAAAGTTTAGTGATCTTGACTATCCCTTGACCAATGCTCTGTTATTGAGATGTGCAGAGAAAGTGTAACCAAAAGAGTCACAGTCATAGATATACGTATGTAGACGCCGGATTCGTCACTGGACATCAACATTTCAGCATGCAGGTCCAGTCAGAACACATACAAGTAAATGGGGGAGCATTTACATTTAAGAAACTATGACATGTGGCTCAGATCTGTGTGATCCATCACTGTCACCCACAAAAGCTTTTTTTTCTTAAAACTGGCATTGAAAATGTGAGAAATGTAAAGTGTTTCTTTTGTGGAAAACCACAGCGCCCTCATTTACTTGTGTTCACAAACAGTTTTGACCAGACCTGTACTGACAACGCATTGACGTATCACAGCAATGAACTGAAATAGCCAATGTTGGCATTTACTGTATGTACATATATATATACATGGTCACACCGTGATGGAAAACAGATTCATAAATGTGATTAGAAAGTTAATGTTGTGTTGTGAACATTTAGAAATCTAGTGCTGCCCACATGGAAATGTTTAGATAGGAAATTCAGTGTCAAGATGGTAACTTGATGTGACATGATTGTCATGATTATTATGGATACAGCATTTTTATTCCTTAGCTATACATTATAAACAGTTCAGCTTCTCTATGTTACGAATAAAACCCTGGGCTACACGTTTAAAGAGATTTGCACATATTTCTTTCTGTTGGCAAATGATTTAAATGATTTAAAATATGTAATTATCTTTTACCTGGTCTTTTGAGCTTTCATCTTATAACCTTATAAGATCATGTGACTGCAGCACTCATATTTAAATTGTGAATCTCCACACATGTGTATATACTAATGTCTGAGGCAAAATAAAAATTATTACCTAGACCCCAGAGATTTGGGAATGAACCAATTCGATGTCTGTGTGCATACAAAAGAACACATGCTGTTGGGATGTACTCTTTTCTTCTCATTTTGTGGGATCAACCCTTTGGCTGGATGATTCTAAGTTGAATAGTGCTGTTGTGTGTCTGAACATGGATACAAACAGAGCTGGAAATAAATGAATGCAAAGCAGTGAGTGAGGGTAGTAGACTATTTTTGTGACTTGAGGCTCTGATTCAAATCCCCTCATTGATTGAGAAAATGGAGCTGGAAAAAGTAAAGGAGCCATACTTCCATCAGTTAGCAACATTAAAATGCCTTTAGGCAAGGTACTGACTCCTCAGCTGTTGTGGAGTTGAGTCTGCAGGGCTGCTTGAAATGCAGAGACAGGTGAATCTGCTCGAAAGACATGCAAAGAGCTGCGTTTGGTGGGATTCATTTCAAAATTCATATTGCAGACAGAAATGTTCTTCACAAGTGAAACTATTGACCCAGCCTTCATATATGTATATAGTATATTCAGGATGGGAAGAATAACCGATACGCATTGATGCATCGGCATAAAGGTTTGCAATGTGGTTGCCCAAATTAAAAAACTGTGTCCTGGACATAATTTGAGATTAAATCGAGATGCATCAGTTCAAGTGTCATCGTGCTGGCACAATCAGATTTTTCTTAATGTGTAATTAATAAAGGGTCACTGTCTAAGTGTGCCAATAATTTGTGACCTATATCATTACATTTCGATTGATTCCTTCTCTCTAAAGTGTTCTCTGAAGCCTGTCTCTCATCTCCCTGCTTCCAGTGGCCAAAACTCATTAACACTCTTGGCAAAATCTTGCAAGAATGGGAGTGTAAACAAAGAACAAGTGTCCTCGTGGAGGGAGAACAACATCTTCTAAAGAACTGCAACAAGTCAAATCTTTGGCTATAGTTAGGATTTGTCAAGAAAGACGGCACAACTAACTTAGGCATTGACCTTCAGCTTCAGCAGCATTCAGCTTCAGCTACGGCTACAGCCCCAGCTGTACCCTTTGTACGAAAACTGGTGAGCAAAGTATCCAAACTTTTTTTCATGCCCCACTGACTAACAGCTCTGCTTGTTCTAAGGCAATTACCCACATTGTTTTCTTAATTTGTAAAGATATCTAGCCTTACAATGTTTTTCTTTTCTATAAACAAATGAAAACAGTTTGCTAAACGTTATTTTATTTTATTTTTTCGATCATATAGAAACAGCACCACTGTTTTCTTGCTCACTGTTAAATAGATGGTGTTATAAAAGTGTAACTAAAGATGGCACTTAAAAATAAAACTAACTATTTGTACAGTGCACAAAGGCATAGCAACATATTATTTTGCATCATATTACATTACATCGCATCATATTTTGTTGAATCAAATCATGTTTAACTGTACCACATCTTAATAGGGGTTGCTTCTTGTGTATCTTTAATGTATTGGATTGTTGGCACTGTATCGAGATGTGCATCACATCGGCCTTAGTGATGGAGATGCACATTCCTATAGTATATACATACATATCTATATACTGTATACATATATACATACATATAGTGGGTAGATATCTTGTTGAGTGTTCCTGTCTGCAGTGGTTAGTACCTACCAAAAGTGGTTGAAGGAAGGACAACTGGATCGCAATATAATCAAGCACCTGTGAGAACATTATTATCACCTTCCTAATATTGTGCAGGTCCCCCTTTTGCCACCAGCTCTGCCCTGAGGCCTGGACTTTATAAGACCTCCTAAAGGTGTGCTGTATCTGGTACCGAGACATTAATAGCAGATCATTTAACTCCTGGAAGTTGTGAGGTGGGACCTTCTGGATGTGATGGATTTGTTTGTCCAGCACATCCCACAGATACCAGATTGGCTTGAGGTCTGGTTGTCCTCTGGTAGACCACTTTTGGCAGGTTCTAACTACTGCAGACCCAACCCAACAAGACATGTTGTTTTGGAGATGCTCTGACTCAGTTTTCTACCATCATATGTGGCCCACGGCAAAGACACTCAAATCCTTACGCTGCCCATTTTGCTGCTTCCAACATATCAGCTTTAAGGACTAAATGTTTGCTACCTAATAAATACACCCACTGACAAGAGCCATTGGAACTAGATCATCTATATTATTACCACTTCACCTGTCAGTGGTCATAGTGTTATGGATAATCAGTGTATATTTTAACACAAAGATGTATTAGTGTGGACACAGCATCAATTTATTTAAAACAAAATTGTAGACTGTGTAGTATTAACTCACTGAAGTAAAACAGGTTTAGTTGAGGAGCTGGATGTTGGCTTGTGTATTTTATTATCCAGGAATAACTTTAGTCTGTCTGTGGATCCAAAAATTGACCTCACTACACACCACTGCATGACTATAAATGAAGCTGCAGTTTTGAGCTGGTCTGCGTCTTTCATTCATCAGTACACACACACACACACACACACATAAATATTCACACCAGCACTATGGTCACGTCAGCATGTGGGGCCATAAAAAGGATATTTAGAGTAGAGTGTTGTTCCCTCAGAAATGCAACAGAAGCAAACAGCACAGCACCAACCAAGCATTTTCTCATTGCTTTATGAACTAATTTCACTATCCAGTGAAACAGATGACCATATTAGCGATCTCTATTGTATTCTCACGCTGCCTAAATGTGTATGTGTGCTTTTAGTGCAATTAGCTGTGTTTAAGTATTGTTCCTGGGAGTGTGCTTGCATTTGCCTATACAACTTCTTAAGTGGGCTCGTGGTGGAAATACATTTCGGCACACTAACATATAATAATTATAATGAACTGACAAACAAAATGAAAAGTTTTGACGGGAAAAAGGAAATATGTAATGTTTTGGTTTTTGGTTTGGAAATAGTGTAGTTTGCTTACATTCAAATCTCTGGTTAATTGAAAAAAAAGTTATGAATTATGAATAATGCATATGGTGGGTATGAAATTACACTGTTACAGTTTTAAGATAATTTGTGTTTTGAGAGCAGAATATAATTGTTTTGAGACTATAATTTTCCCTCTGCCTTCAAGAAACCTAATTGAACGAGGTAGGAAAGAGCTGCTGGTGAAGAATGAGTCTGTTCAAACAGTAGCCATCTAAAAGTACGAGGATCAATAGTGGGCTTTTTTCAGCTCTCACATGGACGTTATCCGTGTGGTGCATCATGCCATCTTGGTGATTATTTAACACAGAGATAATAAAAGTAATACAAGCAGAAAGATGAACACATGCCCTACAGGTGAAAAGAGAAGCAAATGAGACAGGAGCTTTAAGGAAAGAGTGGGAGGCCCTGTTCAGACCTGTGTGTGGTGATCTGATCAAGTGGCCAGTGTGTCCGTTCACACCTGGCATCTCTATATGGAGCGTGTTCTCACCCCCAAGTCGTCATACTGCCACTTTGTCATGAGCCTGGGGTACATCTATAGCATTCATTTTCAACATGCAGAATACCAGATAGAAGTCAATGTCAGTCCTTAGACATTAGAAATTAACAACATGGGCCAGGTGAAGTAGTTAAGTGCCGAAAACCTTGGTAAGGGGCGGTCGTGGTGGTTATGGTGGAAAACCAAAGTTTGTGGACATACAGGAGACTGGGGTTCATGTCCCATTTCCAGCTGTTTGTGTGTTTTCTTCCTTTGTCTTTCTTATTTGAGCCCTTCCCCCCAACCCTTTTTCTAACACTGAACAACTTGTTTTTATGCCTGAGCTTAACCACACAGTAACTGTGGCATTGTCTAGATGTCTTGTGGACTACTGTCAAAAAATGAAGGAAAAATTACACCCCAAGGGTACCCTATGCATTGAATATGACACCATGACTGAGTGTCAGTATGTGACAAGTTGGGAGTGAGAATGTGTAGACACAAGATTGCTTGTGATTGGATCTCATTTTCCAGCTCTATAGATAATGGGATCGCGATGTCATCCCACAAGGCATGCTTGGGAGACGGGGTAACAGAAACTTCGGTAGAGCTCAGTGAATGAGGACAGACATTGCGGTGTTGTGGATATTAATATTTTCCAACTTAAAAATTCAGTGGAGTGGTGAACGCTTGCTGTGTTATTAAATCCCACCGTTCTCACGACCGGTGTGGAAAACACATTGCAAATAGAGTGAAATGTTTCAGTTTTGAAGCTTGAAAGCAACTCATGACATGCGATGCCTCCGTTAACTTGCTGACCTTAGTATACACTGTAAGACAAAAAACCATCAACTTCAGCAACATTTTCCCATCATGTGTTCACAACATTTCCACTCTGGTAAGTTGTAATCGAAACATCTACCTGTTGTGTGCTTACCGTTAGCTATATTGCTTAGAGCTGTTTTGCTGCTAAGCAGCTAACTTAGCAAAAGTGGCTGGCTACATAGCTACATTGTTTATCAAATAAATCCTGTGTGTTTTTTACAGGAAAAATCTTGGTCATCTACAAACATACAGGCTCCACACACAAAAATGTTTTGTTTCCCAGTTAGGCTTAATTTTCTGTCCCATTTTACCTTGATTATAAACAAACAATTAATAAAAAGCAACACCCACAACCATTTTGGGTGTCATAGCCTTTTCATTGTAGTTGCAGGAAAATCAACATGATGCATGGTTTATCTTACAAGTTCTGAGACTAGTGAGTTTTTTCATCTTTACTTCATACCTCAGACAAATCAAAAGACTATTTTATCCAAAGTACAGTGCTTAACAAATTTATTAGGCAATCTGTCATAAAAAGGAGAAAACATATCAGCATCATTGTTTAAATGCAGAGTCTTTGATTTTCTGTGAGCTCTCGACATTTTTGCATGAACAGGAATGAGGAACTGAATTCACCTTTTTCTACCCAAATTTGAGCTGGCTCAGTGGGCTTCTCTGAGTAGTCAGAAATTAATCAAGCATAATGTTCAACCACTAAAACTAATTTTTATGTTCAGGAATGAAAGAAAAATTAGTTTTTCTTTCATTTTCTTTCTTTCAAACAAACTTAAACTATTGTTTCAGTTTTTTTGTAAAACAGTAAATTTGAAAATTCATGGATAACAATAATTATATTTTAGCATTAAAAATATAATTTTGGTTAGAACTCTGGAAGAACTCAATAGTGTCCATTCCAGTATGGCCACCAGTTTTCAAGATTATTACGTGACTCAAAATGAGCATTTTCTGATTGACTTGTGTGTTGTTTAAATTGGGAAATGAATTGCTGTTGATGTACGGCTTCGATTGGTCCTTCTTTTAGTCCTCACATATGCAGGCACACAACTGTGTACACTTCAGGCTGAAGCAATAGCATTTGCATCATGATCGGCATCCAGTCTTGCAGCCGCATTTTGTCAACTGCTCACAAGACTGAGCAATAGGTGAAAGGGTTGTCCATGGAACTTGCCAGACCTCACCATCTTTTTGCCAGCCCCAGTCGGCAGGGCTTTCAGTTTGCATTTTGCACACAAAATGACTGAGTGCAACAACAAGAATATCTGTGTTGCATGCCTAAATCAAGTGCATGAAGAGCATGTGTGAAGGTCCTGGAGTCAGGTTCTTCTTGGTTGCAAGGACTTAAGCCTTCAAGGCTGATGGGTTTGTTTGAAAGAACCTGCTCTCCTTTGGCCACAGCTACAACATTGTAGGGACACAGGGTCACTATCTTGTCAGCTAGGAATCCGAAGAGCTCAGTCTTGTTGTTGCTGTCTTGCAGGAAGCTTTTCCAGTTGGGTGGTAGTTTGGTTTTGTCTGTCACTCTATGTCGATCTCCCTTACCTCTCTTTGACCATGTTTCAGCCTTCAGGCCTAAAGTCCAGTAGACATCAAAAACGATGTCTGGTCGCTCATACTTTGATGAGTATGTCCGGATCTTTGGAACTACATCTTGGACAGCTTATTCCTCAAAGGTCTTTGATGTCTTTGGAGACAATGAATACAGAAGAGAGGAACCATCAATGATAATAGCATCACATTCTGGTTGTGTGTCAGGAGGAGAAACGGTAGCTTCCAGTATGTTTGTGAGACTTCTGACCAGAGTTGGGTTTCTCTGTGTCACTCAGTGCTGCAGAGAAAGACTGATTCTCATGCTTAAAGTACTCAAGCAGGTCACACTCTCATGATTGGCAGCATATAAAGAGCTGCGAGAACAGACGACAGTCGTCTTTGAGTACCTGCTTTTTCATGTCATGGGAAGCTGCAGCTGCCTCTTGGCAAAAGAAGTCAGCTTGGTTCTTTTTGACGGGCCTATAGAAGGAAGCCTTGAAAACTGGTGGCCATATTGGAATTCAATTGACGCCATTGAGTGCCATTCAGAATGCATTCATTATGATGTTTGGATCATTAACACATTTCTATTCATTCAAGTTCTACTTCGCAAACCATTTTTTTTGCATTTGACAAGGTGGCCATGTTGAAAACAAATATACTTTGGCGTCTGATAATATACCTGAGTGGCCCATCCAAGTAAAGTGTACATGTTGGGATCACTGATATTCTTTCTACTCAGTGGAAAGCAGCAGTTCAGATAGATAGCTGAACAAAACAACAGCAAATAACACTTTTCATGTGAATAAGAAAGACAGCATAATCTGATCACATGAATTCTTATTTCCTGTCAGACAACTTGAACTTGATATGCTGAAAGGTAATTATTCATTTTTTTGCCAAATGACACAAAAAAACTATCAAGCTTAGCTTGAAATGCAGAACAGGTTGTTGGTTGTAACTTGAACAGGCTGCTGAAGAACACAACTTAACACCTGAATGTAACTTTGCAGAATACTGTACAGTATGGCTGTGCTGTGTTGCACATGGATGAGTTAAACCTCCTGAACACCTGTCAGGGAAGACTAACTGTAGCCCTTGTCCATCCTTTCTGTGTCAGCCTCTTAGTGCACAGCCAATAAAATATGTATATGCTTGAAAACTGCCAAAACTGATAACAAACCAGCAAAAATGTTCACTTGCCCAAACAAATTCAAAACTGTCCAACTGGGTGTGAAAAAAAACACCAGTCTGGTAACACTGTCCCTAAGCTCCAAATGTACAGTATATATATCATTAATTTCTACTTCATCTTTTGACAGACCAACCCAGCCTTTAGGAATTCTCCCTTAAATCTCTGAATTTAGTGTGTTCTATTTTATCTCTCTAAGAACTAAACCACCCTCCACAAAAACATTCTAAAACCTAAGCATTATTTGAAAAAAGTCTCCTAAAACCTGAGGCAAAATCCGAATCACGGGGTAGATTTTCTACAGCCCGAAACCAGAGCCATTAAGCACCAGGTACCAAGAAAGTATGGGTGGAAAAGATACAGTTGTGTGTCACGTGGCCAAAGATGAAACTCACAAAAGCAAGAGGTAACAAGGCTTAAGACAGTTGAGTCACATCTCTACTTGATGATGAGGGCATAAGATGTACAAGTCTGATGTCTCACTTTTCTCCACAAATCTACTCACCCAAGAACACTACCTTCTTGCTTTTCCAATTGCTTTCTCCTTCTCTTTTGATGCAAAAGATTTCCAATGAATGAGGCATCTCAATGATTCCTTTCTCATGACCCCTCCACAAATCCCCAAAGAGACCATTGATTTCAGTTGCTCTTTGCTCTTTCTTCTCTTTCTGTCCCCTCCTCCTTCCACTCCTTTTTAAGCAGAGTGGAGTATCTTAAGCTTGCTTGTTATTGCCATTCCACATCTTAATGGTTTTGCTATCGAGTGTGTGCTGATTGTTTTAGTGTAGAGGAGGGCCATTGACCCAGCAGGGCTGACTAACAATCAGGCCCTTTGGGATAACAAACCAGGCCCATGGACAACAACTACAGAGATAAGTGCCCTCTCCAGAGACTGAGCATGCAATCGAGAGGCTAAACAGATGTGGAGAGAGAGCAAAATACGATGAGAGAAGAAGGTGGTGAGAGTCGTGGAGGGGAAAGGGGGAGTGATAAAGGCCAGTGTCAATCAATACACATAAATGACCACAGCCAACCTTAAGAACCCTCCAGCTGCTTAGTATAACAATATCGGAGAGATACAGCTATAAGATATATCTGTGTATGTCTGTGTGTGCAGCGTCCTGATTCTAGACCTAAACTACACTTACCAGCCTACAGTCCTCCATGAGCCAGTCAAGGGTCATTTTATATCCATATCAGTCCAGGCTCATATAACATATGCAGTGAAGATACCTTTCAATAAAAGGTATTAAACTGTACATTTTGGTGAAAGTTCTCACTATATTGACATGTCTGATTTCAGTGAATCCTTTAACTTATGCCGTCTTCACTTAGAGACTGTTTTTTACAAAGATATATGTTGCTGAATAGTGGACAGAAAAGGGTTTGTACCGAACATTATGATCTCATAGTAATGCCATCCTTTTGGATATAAAATGTTGAGACAAGTTGATTAATTGGCACTGATAGGACATTTTACAAACTATCAGTGTTGGCTGATGGCTAGTATCAAGCTTCTCAATTGCAATTGCTGACTGTGAATCACCTAGATTTTTGACACTTAGTTTGGTATCCAGTGGTTTATTTATGGATCCATTCATTCATTTACTTTGACTTTTCTTTTGACTTAGATGTTCAGTTCAGTTCAGTTATCTAGTTTCGAATGAGGTCAAATATAGTCAATTTGGTGATACTGGCTGATTAATCTATATTTTGTTGTTATATGTTACTTGTTACTCTATTGGCCTTTAAAAAGTCAACATGGGTCAACCTCTAATAAAATGTCGCCACTTAATTGTTTTATTATGTTACTCATTTGTGTGAAATTTTGTCATAATTAGTCCATGTATTCTAGAGCTATGGACAAATATGTGTTTTGCTATGTCACAGAGGTCTTGACCTTTGATGCCAAATTTGAAGACATATTGTCAAGCCATTCCTGAGATATAGGGTTTTTGTTTGCACCCTTGCCCTTTATGCACTGAAATACATCCAGATTCCTTCCATATCCAAATCCCTTCCTATTTTCTTTGAGGAACATTGTTTTTAAACATTTCAATAATTATTTCAAACTGTCGATCCTCGGTCCATCTTTGCACCTAAAGGTCTAGATCTTTCCTGGATGCTGCTTTTGGACCAAATCATGATTATAATCACCTGTTCACAAATAAATACATAAATTACTCCTGCTCCAACTTGTTCTTGGATGTGTTTCATCCTCCTTTTTTCATCATATATTTACAAATGAAATGAAGTTGATCAGACAAAACATGAAATATGTTGTATTCAAGTCAAAGGACATTTTAATTTTCCATATTGTGCTAACTATTCCTTATTTGGGGTTGTATTACAGTGACAAATCTGACAGATGTTGTGGAACAGAACAAGACAGAATAATAAACACCAGCCAGGAAGCATATTTACACACATTGGCTGTATCAGTCTATCCACAGAAGTCCATGCTCTGCATTGATATCAGATGAACAGGGAAGTGTAGAAAGTTTTCTGCTGGATTATTTTTCAAAGTTCATACAAAGGACATGGAAATAACTGTACTGTCATTCATAAATCATCATTTACATGAAGTTCAAATGAAATAATAAGTAGTATTTTTCTGAAATGCTTATCATAGTGATCCAATGCATGAATATTTATATTCCAACAGATTTTAAATAATTTTGCATGATTATTTGCCAAGATATTTACATTTATCAGCTTCTTTCCCCACACCAGTAGCCTTAATTCATGAAGCATGCTGGGCATTTTCATCTCCCATTGCACTTGGAGTCTGCATCTGAAAATGTTCTGTTTGGAGGGCCAATCACAGTGCTACATGACCTCTGCCCTTTGATCCCAAAAACAAATGGAATACCCAACCCTAGGCAGCAACACACGAAATGGAGATGTAGGGCAAAGAGGGTGAATTGAGATTGCACCTAAGCCTGACCTCTTTGCACAGAAAACTAATTTCACCCGCTTGTATTCTCAAACTGTTTCTTTTGCTCATTATCCAGAGTTCATGACCATAGGTGAGGGCGGGGACTTACACTGATACATTGATACACTGGTAAATTGAGCCTAATGGCTCAGCCCCTTCTTCATCTCCAAGGTACAGTACAGTGACCACATCATTGCAGAAGCTGCACCAAACCTATGGTGATCTCATATCCTTCTTCCCATGACCAAGATACTTGAATTCCTCAACCTGGGAAAGGTTCTGCCTCTTTACATCCTTTTCTTGGAGAGAATCACGACCCCAGATTTGGAGGTGCTGATCCGCATTCCAGCTGCATTACACTCAGTCGCCAACCCTTCCAGTAAGTGCAGGAGGCCATCCAATGATGATGCCAGAAGGACATCATTACCCACAAAAAGCAGGGGTGTTATGTTACATTGTTGCTTCTGGATCTGAGGCTCAACTGTTGGTCTTAACCTCCTTCCCAGTTCGCTGACAAAGCATTTTCCAGCGAGGGTGAGAAGTGGGACACTGCAACCACTGCATCCTTGGCTTCCACCCAATATGATTGTGATGATTAGAACTTGGCTCAGATAGTGGTCAATGGCTAATATGAAGTGTCTCAACTTGAATTACTGACTTTGAGGAAAAACAATAGCTCAAAACTTTTTACAGTTAACTTGATGTTCAATGATCGACATTTATTCATTTAGGTATTTGTTACTTTGACTTCGGTGTTCAGTTTAACAGTTATCCAATTTCTAATTAATTCTATGATAGTTAATTTTAGACATACTTAGACATACATAATACTTTTTGAGGGCCAAATTTAAGTGGAGCAGCAGGACTGAAATTGGCTATCACCTTTTTTCTTCAAATCAGCCATTTGTTTATCTCTACTGAAAACGGAGCCAAGAGGAGGTACAAAAGTCACATTTCTACACAGACCACTTGAATTACAATATGCTGAAAAGGTTTGTATGCCATTTTTGCCCAATTACACATACACACAAAATACAGCCTACTCAAGTTATGCTGAACATAACATCTAAACATTTGCTGAATCAACACATATCTTTCTGTTGTCTCCAAAGCACACACACACACCTATCTACACACAAAGGGCCAAATCCACAAAGAATGGACTGTACCCATTACTTGTACAGGGAATTGTGCAGCATTTGCACCCACAATCTGCTCTGATTTAAGTATGTATTCACAAAAGATTTTGCACTAAACATATCCTGGCACAAATGCAATTTGCCATTGTTTTGTGTCAGAGTTTCTAGTGTTTCAGGCATTTCTCTGCATTTCACAAAATGGTCCATCATGAAAACTGTCAAAATAAACCCTGAAATTGCATGTCTTAAATTAGATGAGACGTGCACACACAGAACTCTCCATAATCACAAGCCAATTTTCATGCTTCTATAGCATTTTGCGTCTATAACACAATCTACTGAAATGTCCATCAAAATAGGTTCCAGCTATTAATCCAGCTCCCTGATTATTATTCAGGGAGGTTTGAAACATGTTTGATTAATGTCTGACTATTAAAATAATGTTATGTGTTACTGAATGTATCTGGGCTTTCACAGAAACATTAGTACTGATGTTCTGTTTGGTGTCACATTATTTCCAAACTCCAAAAGAGACTGTGTGCATTTACACACATGGCACAGCAGCAGTAATTTAATTTACAGTTCAGGATCAGTCAGAGAATTGGGCTCAAAAACACAACCACCAGGGAGCAGAATACAAGTAATGGGCTGTTAAAACAGGTAAATAGATGTTGAACTGGAATGTTCTGGCTACTGGATGGAGCAGTTCAAATGCAGGTTGGGTCAGGGCCAAGGAGAAGGTCTCTTGCAGGTAAGTCAAGGTTGGTACAAGGCAGGTAACTATTCTGAGTATGGTGACTATGTGCAGATGAGTTTACAAAAGGTAATGCAGTCCAGGTACAGTAAGTGGCACGTCTGGGCTTGCAATTATGCAGGGGGTAAAACCGTTCTTGGCAGGTGGATAGGAAGTGTACTCACTGATTCCACCACATCTCAGTAAGGCAATGTGGAGAGGGGCACTGTGGAGCATAATACCGTGTACGATTGACAACTGCTGTGAGGGAGACACAAAGGAGAGCAGTGAGGCTCCGTAAAAGGAAGTGGCGATACAGGACAAACCCAGTGAAGGAGGGAGAGTTGTGAGATAATGGTGAGGGAGGCACACATAGATCAGCGAGGCATGGGCCAGGTTGGTACACAAATATCCATCCAAAAACAACCAATCCAGGAAACACAAGGAAGTAAAGCAAGTCTTTTGGTGACTGTTGATCAGGCTGAGGGTCAGATTCAGGCAGAGTTTGGCAATGAAGATCAAATAGCATATAACAGGCTGGAATGTGCAGTGAAAGAATTAAAGATGATCTGGCAGAGAACAACTGGAGAACAGTGGCTTAATTGCAGCACTGACTATTGATCCACTGCAGGTGTGGCTGGAGAATCTGCAAGATGCCAGGTGAGGGAGTGGCGGCAGGTGAGTCCAACGCAGGTATTATGACATATATTTAACTACCCAAATCTCAGAGATAACGCCTACCGACCTGATCCCCTGATATCCCAACTGAAGATTTTGTGCTTTATATCATTTAACATTAATTCAATATAATGCAAGCCTCACAAACATGAAGATTTGGAGAAAGAGAGAGACCTTGTAACAAGGCTTATTTGCTCAGAAAAGGGCTGCTTTTATGTATGTATGTATGTATGTATATTCCCTCATGTCCCCAAAAGCCACACAATCCTTTTGTGGATCTGGACCACTACAGAACACTACAAAACATTAACAGTCATTTTTGATTGACTTGATGACATCAATGATGATGAGATAACTAAATAAAATCTCTATTCTTGGATAAGTGAAATAATCAGTAAACTCTCTGCTTCATCTGTTTTATTCATTTTCATCAAAGGACCTTTCTCAGCAGCATGGCCATTCTTTAGAAGGTCATTCAGGGAGAACTGTGGAGCTCTACTGTGTGTGGCTCGAGTCCAGCTCAACCACTGTATATGATGTACAAACAGTACCGTACATGACTTTGCATGGATACAGTGTACTGTATGTCTGTATAAAGACAAAAAAGATACTCTACAGTACAGATTTACAAATCAAACTGCACACACAAATGCACCAACACAAACACAAAAAAATATACTAATCTTGTCTTTCTTAAGGGGCCGTGTGCCACCAGAACAATAGTTTTGCCCTATAGAATGCCTGTTTGAAATATAACCTCATTCCCCCAGCCAGGACCCTGTGGTTTTGTGATAAATCGCTCTCCAAGCTGCTATATGCAAGAAAAAAAACATGCATAACTCAGGTCTGGGCACAGGACACAGCCCTGCTGGTTAGAGGTCTCACTTGATTAAAACAAAAAATGATGTTTTTCTGATCACTGTTTTCTATCCAGTTTCATTTGAGGAAGCAGCTTTATCTTAGGAGGGTGCAAAAGGCATTTTGGATATGTGCTAACATTTTACCAACAACCAGTATTTTTGCAACACTATCAAAGTGCTATCATGTTTAATCTTCTAATTAGATCCTTTAAGACCTAAGCATTGTTAGAAAAGACTCTGCTAAAACCTGCTGGTTTTCTCAAAAACTTGATGGAATTCTCAATATTCACTACAGTCAACAGTCTTAAAGGTAAAAACATGTATACATTGCTCTCTGTCTTAAAGGTAAAAACACATAAATGTCGTAAAAACACACAAAAGTTGTACTCAGTCTTGTAAAAACACGGAAACACAGTCTTAAAAAACTGTCCTAAAGGTAAAAACATGCAAGCATTGCACCTGAGCTTAGAGGCAAAAACATGCTAATGTCATGCTTGATCTCAAATTGTTGCAGCTGGTCTGAAAGATAAAAAGGCACAGGTTGCATCCAGTCTTAAAGGTAAATACACGCAAACATTGTGTCTGGTGTCAATGGCCTTTTTTTTTTTACTTCCCATTTAAAGGTCTCAAAGTCTTCCTTTTGGTCTCTTAAAAACTGCAGATACCTGACTTGCCCTCTCTTCTCTGTACAGTAGCTTTTTGACAGCTGTTAGTCTTTGAACCTTCTCTTGCCTCTCTGTTCACTGAGTTTCACATGAGCCAGAGTTAAACAAAAACACCTTCTCCTTTCCTTTGATCCACCTAAAGAGGCTGCAGCAGCACTGTGGTCTGTCTATTCTCTTTTCTCCCCTTTGAGCGGCTTCAAATACAGTAGTTTGCCTCGTTGTTTCTTCGTCTCTCACCCCGCCCCCATCCCTCCATCCCTTCGTCCCACTGAGTTTCTGCACAATTAGCCTGGTGGGAGAGATGGATGATATGACTGGTGAAGGTGACGATGGAAGGAGAGTGAGAACAGGAGAGAGGAGAGGGCAGAAAGAGGAGAGACAGATCTGGATTGGAGGTGAGGAGGAGGAAGGAAAGGAGAAAAGAGGACAAAAAACACACCATTTCCTGCAGACACATACTATACATTGGAATACACTTATAGCCAATACAGTTGGTTCCTGGCAACAGTACACACTTTTACAGACTCATATACACTGTACATGCCCTCAGCTTGGCACTAACATAGACAGTACACAGCCATCCATTCCTGGCCTGAACAACAGCAAAGTAATGACCTCTGTCAGGTTGCTTCCTGCTGTAAAATGAAAACACAAAACCCTTCCTGGCTACAATCTCCACTGGCTTCCTTCTCCACCATGCCACGATTTTTCAACTCAGAAATTATCTTCATATTTAACTAAAATGCAAAAAAAATTATTAAAAACATCAGTCTGTGATTTTGTTCTGAGGGATTTTGCCAGTGAAGGATTTGTTGTTAATGCCTGGAAACACTCTGGACTGAAGTTGCCATCCAGACCTGTAGGTGTTTAGGATTAGGCTATGAGAGCTTGGCTTAGAGCTAGGAAAAGATTGTGGTTTGGTTTAAATATTAATAATTTTGCACTTCATTTGCTTCATTTATCACATCTTTGTGGACTTTATTAAACCAAACGTTGTAATGATGCACTGGTTAGGGTTTTTCATTAACTGCAGCTGCCTGTGACCTGAAAGAATCACCTCAACCTAAATACATTGACTGGAAGGCACAGCCTAATATCTTAGCCTGATATTGTCTGGCTCTAGGATACTAACTATACACTTTTGAATGGTGCAGCAGCAAGACAAGGAAATGCTTCATTAAAGACAGTGCCAAAATCTGCATTTCCTTGAAGTCCACTTGAGGCTGGCTCAAAAAGCAAGTAAATCCCTATTGTCCTCAGTGTTAAAATGCTCAACTTTACAGCAGAAATAAACATGTTTACTGTCTGGTGTAAAAAGTCACTGTGCATGTTTCCCATTCATGACAACTGTACAGGGAGTGAATTTTAATATAACTCACCCACCCATTTGTCACTGTCTGCCATGTAGTGTTTGATTGACAGTTAGCTTGGCTGCTGAAACAAACTTTGGGGCTAGTTTTTCGTGGCATACAGCTCTACAGTAATTATGGTTGAGAACACCAACAAAATTATCAGAGGATTATGTCATGAATTTTACTGGTACTTAATGACAATACTTGGCCTGTTAGTGTAATTTTGCTACAAGCTAATATTAGCATTATTTCTTCGTGGATTGTATCGTCAGTCAGCTAGCCTGTTAAATTAGCCAGCTAGCAATAAATACCATTTACACATTACGCAAAGTTGACATAACTGTTATCAAAAACAACTATGTGTTATCATTCAACAAGGAGCTGAAATTACTTGGTGGAGTTTAACATGACTGTTAATTGGTGTGCTCAGTGTTTTCGGTGAATTACCATTAACCTTAACATGATGAGTTCACCCCTCTCGTCTTCTCCAGATCCACACTCCAATCCAAATACGGTCACTTCTTTTTCCAAAAGACAAGATGGCAATGGTAAACTCATGGCTCCAAAACAGCAGTTGACAAACCAAATGAAAATGCAGAAGTAACTTAAAGTTGTAATACCACTTTATTTAATAAAACAGACAAAAACTGACAGACAGCTCCACTGTAGTTGTGGTTCATAGGTTCCACTAACAAGACTGTAAAATGACTCTGTTAAGCAATGTTTGATGAAGTTCACAGTTTTGCCGAGTCAGTAAGCTAGTGTTTAGCATTAGCTCTGACTCCTCAGGCTCTCGTAGTTTTGCCCCTTTTGTCCAAATATGGTCACGTCCAGCTCCAAAAAGCCAACATGGCCATGACCAAATCACAAACTACTGACTTCAGAATGGCACTTCAGAAACCAATGGGTGACATCACAGTTCCTCTGTCTACTAATATATACAGTCTATGGTTCTCACCCACTTTTAAATATTGATTGATTTTAGCCAAATAGCCAAACACTTAATGACACTGGAGCAGTTAATTAATCGAGATAATTGGTTCTGGACTGTGGCTTCAGTCAGTGAGTGGGGCTGTTTGTGACAGGGCGGTATGTAAGCTATCATATGCAGATGAATTAATTTTTAAATGCTCAAAAATATGTGGCCATCACTAAACTAATGTGGTCAGAATCGTCACTGAAAGCTGTGCCAATGGATTTTCTGCTCCCCAAGAAAAGAGGCACAAAGATTTGAAGCTTTGTATCTAAGATGGGGCCAGCCCTATTTTCTAATAAGCTTATGAAAAACAACCTGTCCTGTTGGTGAACCTGCAGGACCTGCTAAAGTTCTGATGTCTTTCTCTAAACCTATCCAAGTGCTGCCAGTTTAATAATAATGTAATAGATAAAGTAATATGGGTTTACTTTAATTAAGAAAATGTAATTATTATGCATTAACCTGCCAACAGGATCTTTAGAAATGTGAGTCCCTGGGAATGAGCTGGTCATGAAGGTACATAATAACATCACTCCTATTGGCATACCAAGCACAAGTAATGTAAAACAAGAACCATAACTTGAGTCAGATGCGCCTACTATCAGTGCATTGAATCTGTTCATGCAGTTCTCTCATTTATGAGCAGTTATGGCCAAAACCTTGACATTTGGCCTCCAAAATCTAACCAGTTCAAATGAACAATTGTGCCAAATTAGAAAATAAATCCTTAAAGTTCCTGAGACATCATGCTCATAAGATTGAACAGACATGAGGTCAAAGGAACCTTGACCTTTGAAATGTTGCAGCATTCTGTCAAACTGAGATATTGTGTTTTTATATGAAATGATGATTAATCAACTGACTGACCAACAGACGTACCTTCTTATAGAGATGCACAATGGATGTATCTAAAAAATACCAGGTAAACCAAGAACATTTCATTCAGTTCATTAAGACTGGAAAAAATACACAAATATTTTTGCAAGATTCAATGATGATGATGAAAATTATCTGTGAAGTTGAAACTACAAATCTGTACTTAAAATATTAATATTTATGCAGATTATAGCACACATCCCAAACACTCAGTGAGTTTGAATGGGCTTTTTTTCAATGTTTTAAGTTTGTAACATACCACACACTCTCATTTGAAGCAAATTTAAACAATGTACAAAAATACTCAAGAAACAAAATTCAAAGAAATAAAAACTGTTTAAACTTGTCTTGTGTGAAACTCTTTGGTGCTTTGGTGATGTGTTGTTTCAGTTATATTAGCGACTGACCCTTTTAGATTAAAGCAATTAGTTCCACATTTGTCTCAGGGGTGTCAAGCAATTATAAAATGTTTTTTTCTCTCTCTTGGTGAAGTTTTCTCCTCTCTCCGGATCTTTTCTCTTTTTTATGGAGTCATCCTTTAAATCCCCACCTCTGTTATGCTCGGTGGTCAAACCACCATGACAAACCAAATAGGTGCTGTGGGGAAAGGTTACACTGCAACGGTGGTTTGATAGAGACAAATTATAAATTGAATTTCTATCCTTGAGAGGCCAACATTTTCATTAATTTGTCCTCACTGCAAACACTTACTCCTTAAATCCCCCTTTGTGTCCTTTTTTATTGTTTAAAAACTTTAGAGCTGAGCCATATTAATTAATGGATGCTCTCTCAGCAGCAGAGTTGCTGCTGGAAATGCAGGACATCAGGTATCTCTGTGGAGAGAACAATTGAAGTCTCTGGGTGGCTATTTAAGATACTGTCACAACACACGGCTGTTTTTCCTCTCTCTATCTGCTTGTTCTTCTTATATTACTCTGTCTGCGCTTTCTCTGCTTTTATCCTATTTCCTGTCTTCTTCTCACAGAGTCACTGGACTAAAGGACAGTCCCATTCTCCGAAGTTCAATTTAATGTCTTGCTTTAAAGAATTGACTCCTGTTGCATACAGGTTTATAACATATGGCTCTTCTCTTCTGTTAATTAAGTCACAGGTGCATGCAGTACAGTTCAGCTCTGTTTAACCTCTTCAAAGCAGAACAAAGAGAGGCTGTCGGCTCACACCACACATCCTCCAAAAGCACAACATTACTGGAATATGAAAAGCCGATGTGTGTAATATGGAGTGCTTGGTTTTACTATACTGTAGAAGAAAAAACACAAATGTGATTCTTTCTCGATCTCTCTCCTCTCTGTCCAAAACAACAGACTAAATTATTCATAAAAGATATAACAAGATGAAAACTGTGTAAAAGACGAAACAAGTTGAAAATGGCGTAAAATACAACATGTGAAAGAGTACACTGGCTTTCATAACATTTAATTAAAATTAAGATAATGAGCACAATCTGACTTCTTATTCAAAAAGATGAAAACAACATAAAAGATAGTTATTTGTGGTTTTAAACTCTTCTTTATGTTAAGAACATGAACATTTCACAAATCAACAGAGCATTCATAACTATTATAATGATAAAATGTTTGTTCAGCATCAAAATATACAAGTCAAATTTAATAAAACAACAAAACATTGAAACATTTGGAAGTGTTTCAATTAAGAATGTAAGCAAAATAAACCCTAAAGACAAAAGAAAGTCTGATGGAATGTTAACATCGTGTATTTAACAGGTAGGGGACCTGATGGGAAACACCTATGAGAGGCCAAAACCTCCCGTCACGGACATCTATCACAGCCAGAGAAGGGGGTAGAATTCTTGTTTCCTGTCAGATCACTTGAATTACAATATGCTGAAAGGTAATTATAGATTTTTTTTCCTGGTGACACCAAAAAACTATTGCACACTGTAGCTTTTAGGTGAGAAACTTTCTATTGCGGACTCTGACAAAACTACTGCTGCATCCAATAAGAAAACATTTACTTTAAGAATGATTTATATGCCTGTGTGCTGAGGTCAAACCCTCACAGTTATGGACACATGTTTATATTTAGGCAAAAAAAAACTCCTCCAGTATGGTTAGGGGAAAAAATAAGATGTTATTTTGATCCAGCTTTATTTGCATTTTCAAATGTTGCATGATGGAAAGAATGAAAATTTGAGGAAAAAAAATCTCTAAACTTCTCAAAAAGACTTTAAGATGGGTGAAAAAGTTTGTGCATTGATACAAAGTAAATCCAAATACGTGCTTTAGAAATAGATTTTGTGAATAATCATGTGTGTCCATGTGTAGACCAATCAGGAGCATTCACCCAAATCTCTGCTTAAAGTCTATACACAAACATTTCACACAGACATCCAGGATTCATTATTATTTTCTTAGATGAATTGGTTCATACTTTTTCAACAAATTTGCAAGTATTTGCAAGATGGAATAAAGTCAAAATCTGTAGAGACAGACACCCTCTATCAAATACAAGATCCTCGTCTGACCTGGTTGAGCCACTAGACTGAAGTGCTAGTCCTAGCTCCTAATTGGATCATGAAATCACAGAGAGCACAAAGATCACTTGATGCCATGTGACCTATCAATGCTGGAGATAGGTCTGGAATAATGAAAAAATGGCACTTGTCCAGATGAAAATATCAGTGGCCCAAAAAAAAACACACATACTATGTACTGTACAATTCAACAAGTCACATAAGACACGCATCCATACACACGGAATTACAACAACATATGCTTGCTTGTGTAATGTTATATACTTGCTCTACATGCAAACGTACATGGATACATGCACACACACATACACACACACAGACAGTCAATCAGCCCGAAGCACTCCTGCAGCCCTCTGTTTCTCTCTGGTGTTTTATGGAGGTACATTCCAGAACAAACCAGTCTGTTCCAGCTCTGTCCCTCTCTCCAGTCATCACTTCACTCCTTATTTTTCCTTATTTCTCATACACAGGCTTTAACTCCTCTTCTGTTTCCTTTGCATTCCTGGATGCTTCACCAAAACTAAAACCAAGCTGTAATTTTTGCACTTTTACTATAATTAATAATAAGTCAGTTTTAGTGATTATCATGAAGACCAACACAGCAAGCACATTCATTCATTATATGCATAATTTTAGTGTTTTAGGGGTTTAAAATGCTGCTTAAAAAAAAGCTGTGTCTAGTCTACATAGAATTCCCATGTGTTCAAATTAAGATGGTTAAGGACAGAGGGTGTGTGTCTGTCTTTGTTGAACCCTTATCATTAAATCAGATGAAATCTACTTCATACTTCACATTTTGGTATTGGTGTATATATTGTTGTAGTACTCGAGATCACTCTTGGTCTAGGGAGGTGCTTGTGTTTCTACTTTGGCCATATCATACCAAACCAATCATATTCTTCTGTAACTATTTGAAGAACATGATTGCCATTATGTCTTTGCTGTGTATCTCGTCTAGTCTTGGCTTTGACTTGGTCTCAGCCCCTCAAATTATGGTCTTGTCTCAGTCTAAATAATTTATTCTCGGCTTAGGTGGTCTTGACTACAACACTACTTCTCACCTAAAAGCTGCAGTGCACAATATTTTTTTTGGCGTCACTGTGTGTAATTATCTTTCAGCATATTGTTATTCAAGTTATCTGACAGGAAACAAGGTCTCTACCACCTTCTGTGGACTCCCTGATTGCTATAGAAAATCTACCTTGTGATGTGAGGTTTTGGTCATTCATAGGTGTTTTAGGGGGTTAAATACGTGATTGTCAGCTGTAATTACTGCTCACTTCAGACATGACTGTACTACTCTACTCTGTGGCTCCACACATGGGCTTTGAAAAGTGGTTTATTTAGTCTTTTACAGAAGGAAAGAAGGCATGTAACACAACAGCAACACAATAGTACAGAAATGTCAAATATGTTGAAGGTTTTTTAGAAATACTGATTTTTGTTATGCTGTAAAATGAATGTCATAATTCAAAGCCTCTAAAATATTTTCTGTTTTGATTAATGCTACAAAACTTAATATCAATTTCTATCAGTTTTGAACTCTGAAATATATACAATCGGGGAAATCTTCCTTCCAGATCTTCCTAGCTCTTTCCTTCATCTCCACCACATGTCACCTCTCCCCTGCCTCCCACCCTTCTTCCTCAGCAAGTTCTCTTTAATTGCATGTCATAATGAAATCTCATTTGATCGGGAACAATCCAGTGCTGCCTAATCAAATTAACAAAGTACTCCTTTGATTTTCAATTATCTCTCCTCCAGACTGCAGCTAGCTTTATTTTATACCCTTCACCAACCACAGCCACAGGCAGGAGATGGATGGGTGGATCACACACACACACACACACACACGCACACACACACACCTGAAGCTCATACATGCTTTAGAAGTATATACACAGGAGGAGTAAACACACACTGGCAGATAATTGTTGAGGTTGTTTTTAGCCTACATGGGTGACAGATGAGAAAGGGTTTCTAGCAATTCAGGACAATTAAAATGGTGTCAGGTTAAGACAAGATCAGTTTCCTGTAATGATTCCTGTAGGGGGACTCAGTCATTGTGGTGGCAATTAGCTGAAGCAGAAAAATGACAAAAAATAATATATATTAATATATATTAACATTGTTATATTATATTATATCAATATCAATTATCGTTATATTAATAATATTAATATAACTCAAGGGCTATCAGCTGTTTAAACAAAATTAACTAATTAATTGCTCGATTGGATGTGATTAATCACAATTAATTAATCACAATTAATCCCTTTTTTTTTCTTTTTAAGACAACAGTAAAGCTTGTAATAATGGATATTTAAATGGACAGAATGTAATTTCTCTTCCTAGGCATCTCACACCCATATCTTTCCCAAAATCTAATGTACCAAGTGCTGTCAGTGCCTAAATATAACCATAAAAAGATGATTAAAAAACATTGTGAACAATTTACATTCATGTTCAGGATCAACAACAGTTAATGAAAGTAAAATACAAAAAATTAAAATGTATATGCGGGCAACATTACATTTCTAACAAAATGTAATTGGTGTTATTTTAAGATATTTAATAAAGCAAGAGGCTGTGGTTTGTGGTTTTACAACAGCTAAGGAGCGTTGTTAGCTTAAAACCCCCCTTACAGTTATACCTGACAACATTTTATACAGTAAACACACTGCAGCAAAAACACAATAATGTACTGAGAACACACTTTCATTCTTCTTCTTCTCCTTCTTCTATCATCCCATCTGTCTCTTTCCACCACTCATCCATATTTAGCTCACCCAATCAAAATTCACCACTAACTCAAACATTTTACGACACTGTGTATGTGGCACAGTTATACAGATGTAATGCAGTCACATGTGTTTAGAGAGTATTTTACCACGACTTCGAACATGGCTCAGCCAATCGAGAACCAGAATCTATCCATTTTATGAATTAAATTAACATGCAATTTATTTTAAGTATAAATTGAAGTTCTGGGAGATAGGATTGCCTGAATGGAACATGTGGAGGGTATTATACCAATCATATTAAACCACTGTGTACAGTTTTTAGCAATTAAAGGCAGTGTTAAAGAGTGGGAAAAAAATCTTTTAATTCATTTCAATGAATGTATTTCATCCTGTTTTCTGCACTGAAAGTGGATACATACAACATACAAGCCTTGTTTAAACTCTGTGTCCACCCAGTGTAGGACAGGACATGGGTCCAACAAATAATGTAATAACGTGTTCTTGTCAATGCTGTTAAACATTATATAGTTATTACAGGTAACTTCAATCTTTTATTCCATCTATTATCTATCATCCTAACCACAAGCTAGATATATATGGTATTATATTGTATTGGAACAATACTGAAAAATATGCATTATTAATGGCTCACACCTCGAATCTGTCACCACCTTTGGGTGTTAAAGCTTCAGACTGAAAAATGTCTCAGATAAATATCTTGTATCATTGTACTGGTGCAGGTCAAAACACAAACATGCAATAATGTGACATAGTACAAAACGCTTCAAAATGACCACAGAGCCAACAAGTGGAGACCAAGTGAAGTATACATTAGATGTTAGGTGAGTCCAGCCTTGGGAACAGCCTCTGTATTAAGGCCATATTGCAAAGATGTGTGCTGCACTCCACAGGCAAAGAGATGCATGGCTTTTATTAGCCCCTGACAATAACTGTCAGCCAGCATTTCATATTTAAATTAATGTGTATAATTACAGTTTTACGAGCAGCCTCTGAATACATTTAGACAGCAATTTTATTTCTGAATGTGATGCTGTTCCACAGATTATCAATAGTTAATGTTCTCTCTGTCTTCCTTCAGATAGCCAAGCAGAGAGAGCAGAGAGAAAGCACATGGGCAGCACATAGAGGAAGAAAGAGGCAGAGAGAAAAAAGCCAGGTTTCCATCCAAATGATGCGCAAATTTTAACAGAATTTATAGCAAAAGCAAACATGGATTTATGCATGTTTAAGTCCACTACTATCATATGAATATTAAGAGTTGGTTCATAGAGCAGTATTAGTAGTAGTTGTGTGACGGCCCCCAGGCCCGCTGCTTGTCTGGTTTCTTTTTCATTTGTAAGTGATTCGTGGGTGGGGTCTCCACTTAGGCTGACCTGTGGCACCTGGGCCACAAAATAGAAGTTCTGCAAACATTGCAAAAGAAAAAGGACTGGTTGAAAGAAGTCCATTGTTTTACCAGTTACAGGCTTTTCACGTCTTGGATCCAAGATTCTTCCCGATTTTTCCTCACTTAACTTCTCTGCACGGGACACAGAAAATGGACAGTCAGACAAGAGCAATGACTCTGCAAGAATCTGAACTACCAGAACTATCACCAAAGCAGTCCATGTTGCAGCAATCCCAGAAAAGTTAAGAGTAGCCACACCATGCCCAGGAACATTGTGTACTGGTAAAGGATGTACATCAGTCCACATATGACCACCAGTCAAGTTGTTTCCTAGGATGACATCCACATCCCCTACAGGCAATGCACCCATACACATGTCACCCTAGACCAAATCACAACTAAGACAAAGTTTATGCAGTAGAGCAGTTAGCACAGACAAACCCATACCAAACCCATACCAAGACCTAACACAGAGTCCCCTGTATCTGTCTCCCCCGAAAAAGGAAGAACTGACCAGAATGAAAGAATCCAGTGACCCACAGTCAAAAAATGAAATTAAACAGCGATAAAACAGAACTTCTTCTTGTTGGCACCAAGTCCACTATATCGAAATTTAACAGGTTCTCCCTCACAATTGACAGCTTCACAGTGTCCCCCTCTCCTCAGGTTAAGAGTCTGGGTGTCATCCTCGACAGCTCACTTTCTTTCCACTCCCACATTGATAACATCACTCAGTGTGCATTTCCACTTACGCAACATAAATCGTCTCCGCCCCTCTCTCACCCCTCACACCACTGCCATCCTGGTACAAAGTCTCGTCACCTCCCGTATCGACTACTGCAACTCACTCCTCTTTGGTGTCCCCCACAAATCCCTCAAAAAGCTTCAACTGGTCCAAAGCTCTGCAGCCCGTATCATCACTGGAACCCCTTCGTTTCACCACATCACCCCCGTCCTTCAGCAGCTCCATTGGCTCCCAGTTAAATTCTGGATCATTTTCAAAATACTTCTGTTTAGATTTAAAGCCATCCACCACCTCGCCGCCTGTTTTAGCTTCAGCTGTAGAGCATGGCAATCAGCTTTCCAGTTTTTTTGTGACAATAGTTGCATATTTTCTCACTGCTCCTTAGTTCATTACCACTCCTGGGTCCTACACAAGGGAACTTGAACACCCTGCCAGACAATTCAGTGATATAGGGACTTTCTGGCCACATCTAACCACACAGTCTGATGTGTCAAAACATACTCATCAGCCAATATAGCTGCTTCAGAAACAGTTCTAACCTGCTGCTTATTGATGTAAGTAGCAATGCTTACAGGAACAGAATTTTTAAATTGTTCAAGAAGAATTAAATCACATAACTGATCAAAGTTTTTAACATTAGCTGCTCCACGCCACCGGCTGAAGCTATTCACAAGGTCACGAGTAAACTCCAAATAGGACTGATCGTGGTCTGTTCCGGAACCATTTCATAAGCTTTAAGAATGGCAGCTTTGACCTTTGAGTACTCCAAACTGTCGGTGACAGACGGCTTCCTGAGCCTTCCCCATTAGTGTATGCACTTCATCCAGCCAGTTCCTGAGGTTTGCAACCCTCTCAAAAAGAGTAAAAAATGTTTCAGGGTCTCTTTCATTGAAATGTGGGATGAGACGCAAATTACTGACCAAATCAAAAGAATGTGTTATTGATCTGTCCAGCCCCTGGATTTAACTTTCCCTCTTTGATCAGAGTTAGTTTCTCTATTTCCAAATTTATTTTGCCCTGCTTATTGTCACATTTCAGTTTTTTCAAAGCCAATTCCCTCTCATATTCAGCCCTTCTCTCAGCTTCAGTTCTATATCTTAGCTTCTCCTATTCAAGTTGAAGTAACAGTAACTCTTTTTGCTGGTCAAAAGACAAACTAGGAACTTGTCCTGACAAAAGTGGAGATAATGTAGATGATCCGGCCACAGGCTTTCCTGATTTTGCAGTCAAAACTCCTAATGCAAACAAACTAGCTTTTAATTTAATGTTGTCCATTTCGGAGTGATATTCCGCTATTTTAAGCAACTCCAAATCTCAAAAATCTCTACACCAATGAAATGTATAGTATCAACACACTGGATGCCCTGAAAAGGCCAGAGTGAAAATGCGGGAGCGTCCCCACTAGCTACCTTACCAACCACTGATCTAAGCTCAACCCAGGTCTTCATGAGGTTAATTGTGGTGGGTACTTATGCACTGAAAACCAGTGGGCAGAAGAAGTGACCAGCATGCTAGCAACCTCCCCAGGACCCACGGACATGCTCCTGAGACAACTGCTACTTACCGCTTTCACCCCAACACTACCAAAACAACAAAATCAATGAAACTCAAAGGAGTGACGTTGTTATACCTTTCAGGGGACAATAAGCTTCAGCTCCAAAGTAAATTTGTAGACCAGTGTGTCAATACTTACCTTCCCTTGGTCAAGTGAAGATCTCCTCCCCTAAGTCAAACAATATTGTGACATATAAAGCCACAAAAAAAATAAAAAATACAAATCACAATGGACAAATGTCTCCTCTAACAATACACTTAAGTACCAGGTGCAATAGTTAACCAAAAGGACTTCCCTTAAATGATAATCCTACAAAGAAATGCCACCACCAAGGTGCATTTGGTGGCATAATGCAAAACAAGTACTCTAAATGTCTATTACTGTACCATGTGAACTTTTTTTCAACTGAAAACCAAGGTATATGGGTGTTTAGTAGTGTTGTTTCTTGATTCAGGTCCAAATCAATCTGACCTGAAGTAGCTGAGAAAATGGATTTTAAAAGTATGGGGACTAACAGACAGATGGACAGATGGACTGATGGACAAACCTTTTTATAGTGGATGTGTGGATGTATTCAAAAAGTGGATCCCTAGAAAAAAAAAGTTTGGGAAACACTGCTCTATTCAATGTTGATCTGTTAATTAAGAGGAGAAACACAGTGTAATGACAGAGCCATCATAAACAATGTTGATATATAAAAACTTGGTGTAAATAAAGAGTCAGTTGACCATCTACTGATGTCAGTCAGTGTGTGGTGGCAGCTGAGTAGGAGCTTTCACACTGGAAACACTGATGAGTGTGATCGGTCATCTTCTGTTTGTCATGGATGGGGGACTGTGGAAGAGATGCAGCTGTCTACATACACACACAGTCATCATGCATACACAGTGTGCTTTCGTGCACTTTATCATAGTCCTCTTTGCATCTGCTCCGCCTTGTCTCCATCCCATATTTACATGCTTAGGGAAGCAAAATGTCATTTCTAGAAAGGGCCGGTGCACTGAACACTGTTTAAGATATTCACTCTCCCCCTTGCCTACATTTAACTCATTATTTTTTCTTAATGTATGCAGATTTGCTTTCTGCCTGACTGATGGAACAAACTCAACACTAAACAAATGGATTTTTCCCTCTCCTGTCTCTGTGTACTGCGTTTCCTCATAAACTACTCATCCTAAATTTGAAAAAATGCTGAGATAATAACAATACAATGTGGGCCTTCTTCCCAGCCTGTATGTGTCTGTGTGTATGTGTGTGTGTGCTTGTGTGATGTTACAAGGGAAGCCTTCTCTCATTTCCCATTCATCATGGTCATGACAGCTCTTTGTAGTGGAGGCCCTCCCTCCCATATCAGGCAATGGGAGAGTGTCATAGGTGTCATTTAGTCATTCTAAATGATTCTGCTCAAACACACACACGTAGCTCTTTGATCTCATTACAAACCTAACCTTTTCTTTAAATGATTGGTGGCATAACCACTCATCCACTCACTCACACACACACACAACATATTACCACACATATACAAATACGCACCTTCCATTCCATGTGTAAGTTTTTACCCGTACAGTGTCAGCATCATTTTCCCAGATGCAAAAAACATCTTGACAGTGCCATGGTTATGGTTCCCTTCGGTTAAGGCATTAAAAAAACTTTGGTTTGGGAAAGGGCTAAATTAAGAAAAACAAAATGTAAATGCAAAACTAAACACAGCATGAAACACTACACAAACCCTGGTCTCCTGTGTGTGAGTCCACAAACTTTGGTGTTCCACCATAACCACACCTCAACTGGCTCATGCCATCGGTTTTTGATGTCTTAGACTTAGGACTTAGGACTTACACTGACTTCTATCCAGTACCGTGTGTGTCAAAAATGTACACTATAGTGGTACCCAAGTTACTGAAAACAGAAGCCAAGAGGTCATGATAAGCAGCAGGATGTGATGACGAGGCTCTTTTGGACCATTATTTATTTATAACTATAAATAAACATATACATTTGGAAAACCTAAAGCAGATAATACACCTAATGCACCTAAGTCTTAAAATGGTAGTGAAAACTCTATTTTACACATACTGTTTGTCTTTGCCGCAGTGCCCTGACTGTTTCTTCCTCAACTTCCGGAACATGATCACTGACTATGATTTGAATTTTATCAATTCCATTTCCAGTTCTGCTTATCAATTCTAATTCTTAACGATTCCTTGTTTCAATTCCAAAATGTATTCTAAATGTACATTCCAAATGTATAACATGTTTAGACAAAAGTGTCTTTTGTGTGTAAGTGTAAGTAAATAGTATTTGCCAATTATTGGTATTTACTAAATGGAGGCACTAAAAACATATGAATATGCATTTTCCTTTGTCCTATATTTTACTAGTTAAGGAGCATGTTTCCCACATTTATGTGTTTATGAGTGTGTATTATGTATCTGAGACAAAAACGTCCAATTGAATACTTTCCCCTCTCACACCCTTCCTGTCATCACTATCCACACTATCAACAAATAACCACCTTGTCCAGAGGTCAGTTTAACCATCAAGACAAGCTAATAAGACATAGCTTGTCCTATGTCTTGTCTTATTTCAGTCTTTTATGAATCATTTATCCAACTGGTTTCTTCAACTTTAACTCAGGACCAAACTCAGCCTTTAAACTGGAATAAAATTTTGATTTAAGATTTGACATTAATCGTGATAATTAACAATATGAACTGGCTGAAATGAAATTTTTTAGTTTGATACCATGTTTGTCCATATCACACAGCCCTAGTATGACCTTTACATATGTGTCCCTGCAATAAGAACCGATAAGCAGAATCAAAAATCAGATTTTTTTATGAGTACCCAGTACTTGCCATTTTGCAATCTGTTCGCACTTTTTCGGTTCCCAACCCTAGTGATATGTAGCACTAAGAGATCAATATGACCAAAACATACCCTCAGTTAGGCAGTGCTGCTCTGGTTGCCCTGACTATAACCAGTATCTCTGACAGCTACACAGGCACCTGCACCACACGTCCCCAAAAACAAAGGTTTTCAGAAGGTGTGAAGTCACTAACTTAGAATTCAACCAGGAGTGTTTCATTCCAACAAAACATCTGTTATGTAGAAGCAGAGAAATATAGATAAGCTCAAAAACTCAAAAGCTCAAAAACTAAACTAAAAGTAGGAGCTACAGAGCAGAGAGACAGAGGACTGAGAGGAGCTGACAGAAGACAGGCTGAGCGAGCACAATGGAAAATGATGGAGGGAGAGAAGTGAGGAGAAAGAGGGAAGAGAGAGTGTGAGCTCGGAGGAAGATGATGCTGATTAGAGACTTGACAGCCAGCGTAATAAAGCATGCTAAGTGCAAGACACCAGATTTACAAGGCCTTTACACCACAGCTGAATGTGCTATCATTTTCCCTCCCAAAACGTTAATGTCAGACAGTACTGCCATAAATACATCACCGTGCTAATTTAAGGGTCTGCGATGGAGAAATCCCCCTCCATTGTTCGCTCCCAGGGCTCCAAAATGCCCCGGAATAATGGAAATTTTTATGAACATGTGGGAAGAGGATGTTCGTGACAGTGTTCTTGGCAGCCAGATGTAAAACACACAACAAACCAATGTGTGTGAGAAAATGGGTTCTTTCTCAGATCTGTCATTTCAGTGGCTCTGCATAACAAGCAGTGATTGTCAGCCTTTGTCTAATAATGGCTTGGAAATGCATCTTATTAAGAATAACTACACACGCCTGTGCAGAAATATGTTTGGTTTTTGCTGGGGTTATTGGTAGTGGGTGTTATGGGTGGCATTCCATTTTTCTTCATCTGCAGCACTGCACCAACTCACTGCAAAGCTCAGAGAAAAGGCAGGAAAGATCAAACTAAAGTGAATCTAGCAGGGTTTTCCTGACTCAAAATGATGCAGAATATTAAACAAGTACTACAAGTAAGCAAAATCAAGGAATATATGAAAAAAGTTACTGTAATCACACAGTTACTGATTATCTCCCCATGTACAATTTAGGCAGACACCAGTAAAGTAAAGTAACATGAAGTATCTCTTAAATGCATCTGAAGTCAGATGGCAAAGATGGCACTAAACCTTAGAATTAATTCTGACAAACAGTAGATTAATCAATTAGTCAGTTGACGAGCAAACGTTCCAAAATTTTAGGTCATTTATCGGTCAAAAATCCAGGGGCCTCGAATTGTTCTATGCAGGAAAAACTCTCTCTCTCATCTAGAATCTATTCAGGGAAGCAAGCTCACCAAAAACCCTTTCAAATCAGCAGAACTTACACTGCAGAATTCAGCAAAAACATCTTATGGACAACTTGTGTTATTTGTATCTTCATTCTCACCTGTGTCTAAAAAATGGGTGTCATTAAAATGTACAAACCCTAAGCACAGAGTGAGTCAACAGTAGAGTCAAGTGAGTGGTGTGAGAAATGAAATGGACAGGTTTTTAATTTTTGCCCGCATGCCAGCGAGCGCCTTTCACACAGGTAACACATGGCAACAATTACACTGCGTCACATAATGAGACGTGTAAGGGAGGACGATGGCTAATAAGTGAGAGAGGGCCATTCTGTACTTCCCAGGGAGCTAATGAAAGCTTTAATTAAGTGTCAAACAATAGTGAGACTATTGAGGTGGAGGAGAGTGCTGCTGGGGCCCCATACTGGGTGTTTCTTCAAATTCATCTAGAGACCAGAGCCCGAACTGACGGCTAGACTGCTGAGCTGAGGCGAGAAAACCTCTCACTAGAAACACACACACACTTCCACTGTATACAGACAGGCTGAGCGAGCACAATGGAAAGCCACACTAAAATGATTAAATATTTACCATGTTTTGTAGCCTTTGTTTCTCTTACAGTCCTGAGTCAGGACCAGGTCACTTACTGTCGTCAGCTTTTAAGTATCCTCAGCACTGCTACACAAGCTTTGCTGATGTTCTGCTGGAAAAGTACAGTACAGAGATTCAACAAGGGGTTTGCACTCACAAATGAAGGAGAAGGGAAAAAAAAGACTTTTCAAATACAAGATGTCTTTCTTTACACAGCTTATTATAATTTAGAGCACATACAAGATGTTTCACAAGGATGCAAAAAAAATTAAATGTTCACTTAGTTGGCCTTTTATGAGATCCATCACTGTCAGCTGATGCAGTCTAATACAACAAGCCTGCGATGAATGAATTTTACCTTCATTCAGTTGAAATGTTGAGATTTTGCTGAATCTTTAAGACCATTGTGCAAACTGTAGTTTGAGATGCTATTCACAATAGCACCTCTGGGTGAAGATGGCTGGATTGTAGTACAACTATAGTGTAAATTTTCATTGCACAGGGTACCAGATACAAGTCAATGTAAGACCTTAGACATCAGAAATTGATGACATGGTCATGAGATGTCATTAAGTAGCAAAATCCTTAGTAGGAGGTTTGTTTATGGTGGAACACCAAAGTTTGTGGACTTACAAGAGACCAGGGTTCATGTCCCATTTCATGCAGTGTTTATTTGTGTGTTTTCTCTCTTTGTTTTTCTTATTTTAGCCCTTTCCCTGCCTGTTTTTACTTAATCCTAACCGAGTTGTTTTTATGCCTATACCTAACAAAACTGTAACCATGGCATTGTTTAAACATCTGTCAGACTGCCCATGTGCCAAAAACTTATGCCTACCCCATGGGCCAAAAAATTATTCTCTAGAGTTACCCAATGCGTCAAATTGTGACACCCTGACCAAACAGACCGAGTGTCAGTATGTGACGAGTTGAGAGTGAGAATGTGTAGGCCTTGGGGTCTTCGGGAGGCTGTTCTGTTTGAATGGTGTTCTATGGGAGAAGTGGCTCAGTTCATTGAATAAACAACTATTTTGTGAAATATTGTTGGTTTCATAACAATCAGACAACCACTTTGATGATCTTTAACATCTTATCCATAGACTAGCATATTACGATTTTTTGCATGGCAAATGAAGCTAGACCAGCTAAGAAGAAAAGGTTTTTAGATGTGTTCTTAGTGCATCTCTATGAGAAGGTGTGTCTGTCCATTTTTTTACTTGGATGCAACGATGAACTGGAAAGATTTTGCTAGCCAAAGGTCAAAGGTGAAGTTTGCTGTCATCTCATGTCTGTCCATTATTATGAGCACAATATCTCAGGAAGGTCTCGAGTGAATTTCCTTGAATTTGCCACAAACATTTATTTGCATTCAAGGATAAATTGAAATTATTTTGGTGGCCAAAGGTCAAAGGTCGAGGTCACTGTGACCTCATAATGGTCCATGCGAATGTGAACGGGAACCCATTGATGGATTTTTTTTCTGGAACAAACGTTCACTCGAGAGTAGATTTTGGTAGCCAAAGGTCAAAGGTCAAGGTTGTTTTTGGCCATAACTGCTAGTAATTCAACAAACTATGTGAACGGATTTCGAAGCAAGGATAGTGGACGCATCCAATTGAACTTGGGTTTTTGTTGTAGAGGAAGAGGTAAGGGCATGAAATCAAATCACAACTTGGAGGCTTAGTGGTGGTGAAGTTGAAGTCATGTGACCGTGGTGTAAATCATTTGATCATGATTTACACTTCAAAAGTCCTGTTGAAAAAAAAACAGTATTATTCTTGTTGTGTAGTTAATAACAGTAATACATAAAATATGTACAATAAGACAGTCTACATTAACTAAGCTTTCTCCACAAGTTTGTAAATTATGGGGTCCATGCACCAGCTTTTTTCTTCCACATTATGTCAAGCATATGAATACATCATTTATGCACAAACAAACAAACACAACTACAATAGAGAGCAGCAAACAGAAAGCAAATCATTTTCAAATGTGAATACACTAAATTAATATTACTAAATAATTGCCAGTCATAAATGGCATCACAGATGGAGTTTGATGCAATGAAAATGTTCAGAATGATGACTTTAATGTTACACTCAGACAGAGCATTCCAATGGCTGAGACCATAAAATCCAAAAGGAATCTGAGCAGCCTCAGACTGAACTCAGAAGGCCTGTATCAGATGACCTGAGAGCTCAGATAGGTGTGTATCTGATCAACATGAGAGGTTCTGCAGAGCATGGCCGTGCAGGACTGTGGAGATAAGCACTGGATGCCGAGATGAATTCTACAGATGACATGGTATCAAATGTGCTCTTTCTTGCTGTATTTTGAATTAATTATATTGTAGCTCCAAGGGATTTTAAGGTAGACTGGTGAGAATGGTTTCAGTCTGACCTACTCGATCTGCCTCTACCTGTGACAAGACGAATCTCATTAATAAAGAAAAGAAAAGGAAAGCCTCTCAGAAAGATACATATCATCAGTGCTATTGCAATGAAATTAAATAAAAAACAATGCAGCTTGTCACAAATTGCTTGAATAACATCTTTCCTGTAGTATCTTAACAGAGACAACAATACAAAATCGGATGTAATTCAGTATCCATATTGAATTAACAGCTGGTAGTTGAGTGCATCTTGTTTTCTTCGGGAAAGGATCATGTGACATGGATGTGAAGAATCAGGGAAGGATACATAGTGACTGATGAGAGCCAATCAGATGTGGGTGTCTGCCAGAGTTTACGCTAGACTTTTTTTTCCTATATTCCAGAATTCCATCATACATCATAGCTATCAGACATATGTTTTAAATAATATGCAGAGTTAAGCCTGTGTGCCGGTGTGTGTAGCCCTTTTACTCAGAAATGGATCATAAAATGTTTTTTTTAAGTTAAAACAGGTAGAAAGAAACTGACTTGAGCTTATTGGCAGCTAGTTTGATTTTGAGGGTCTCTGAGACTTTATTGTTTCCTGTCACCTGCATCCTGACAAACTGAAGACAAAGATTGAAATATCAGAGTAACTTCACTTACTCCAACACTCTATGACTTGTTCCCTGCTCGGGCACACTGCTCACTCACGTCCAACTGAACTAGAATGAGCCCCAACGAAGTGGATCAATAAGGGATCAATTCGTCCTCGATTACTGTACAGATTGCCTAGTGTGAGTACATGATGTAGAAATGATGAAGAAATGGTAAATTAATTAAAAAAGAAAAGACAAACTTACAACCTAACGTTAACTCCTTGGTGACTGTGATAGACATTTTATTAGTCCAGCTGGTGTTTCCTTATTAACTTTATGTCTCTATAGTGTGTAGATGTAAACTTACTCATATTTCACAAACTCGGTGATAAACTAGGTAGTTTCACAGTCCAAAAACTGAATACACAACATTATCCCAAAACCAAAGTTCACCTTTGTCTTTTGCCAGTGACTCACACAGCCTGTGACACATCTGCTCAGCAAGTGGTTCATCATGTACCTGAGCCTGCAAGCCTGTTTTAATATATTACAGCCAATGTTCAAATGATATGTATTAAGTTCTATTAATATCTGTGCAGTGCAATGTTTAATCACCTGACTAAACACCAAACATACTGAATCCCTCATTGTAACAGCTGATTGGGCTGTTATTATTATTATTAGTTGAGTATTAGGAGTCTATGTAAACACAGTCAGAGTGAAAATGCCTCATGTAACCACCTCAGTCATCAGAGACTGGTCTGATCAGAATTCATTTTCAATCACAATAAGAGGGATGAGAAGTTTCCAGGAGTGACAGAAACAAGGTGGCAGCAAAACAAAACCGAAAAATGTTTTTTCTTCTGTTATATTTGTGGCAGAATGGGTGTGTGTAAAAAAAAGTTGCATTCTGATTAAATGCTTTGAGCATGTAAACACATCTTAGTAGTGTCCATGTAAACACTGAAGTAGGGATCTCTGTTCAGAATAATTTCAATCCAATTGAAGAAACATGGTCCACGTACCCACTGAGTTCTGAGACTTACAATAATACAACAGGACCACACTGAACCTGATGAAACCTGACACTGGACTGCCAATCATTCTAAACCACATTACAAAACTGTAGTAAATGGAATCAACCTGTACAAAATGCAGCTTTGTATGATTATTTTTGTTTCAAGTTGCAATTGATGGCACACTCTCCCTCTTTTTTTTTAATCTCCCTGGTTGTGCAAAGTGTGAGTTTTGCACAGGAAAGCCCTGTCAGATAGTGGGCGTTTAAAACAGCAGGTGTAAATGCAGAAAGTGCAAAGTGATGCCAAACAGAGCTATCCATCCAACTTTCTCCTTCACACTTTCATCTTTTCTCTTCATCTTTCTCTTTTATTCAACCTCTTTTCCTCCTCCTCATCCTCCTCTCATCTCTGCTCTGTTTCCACCCCTCTTTCATCTCTCATTTTGTTCTTTTTCTCTCCTCCCTCCTCACCTCCTCCTCTCTCCCTGGCTCCTCTTCTTTCTCCTCCCTCCCTCAGCAGGAAGAGACAGCAGTAATGACTATAATTAATAATGGAAATAAATGCAGCATTTTAAAACTCACCGGGATTTCACTCTTATTGAGTCTTATTTCTCCTCTACAGCTGTGCCTCTGTGCATAGACTGATTGGAGGCTGTACACACATACACACACACACACACACACACACACACACACACACACACACACACACTACAGGCATGTACGCAACAGAAACAAAGGTAACAGGCTGAAAAACACCAAACCCTTATTTTTTTCTGCTGCCATTACTTTTTGTTTTTATTTTGCTGGCCGTCATAAGTACACAGCAGTATATAAACCATCACAGATGACATATGCATCAGAGTTACTACAGTTTTAAAATATTCCTAGTAGTTTTTATTTTTATTTCGTCTTTTAGTTTTTACAATACTATACATAAATATTTTTAGTTTGACAAGTTTTAGTTTAGTTGTCAGCGTTAGTGTTAGTGTTCCAGATATGATGAGGGAAGGATGAAAGAACACATCCAATACAATTTGCAATTTATTTCACGATTTATTTATTCATATTTAGTCTCATAGAAACCACAGTGCAATGCTTTCATTTTACTGCATTGTTAAGTATTAGTTTTGATTTAATTTTCATGTTTTTGAAAACTGTTATCGCTATTTTTATTTCAGTTAAAAGATGTTTTTTCACTGTAGCTTTAGGTTTAGCCTTAGTTTTCGTTAACTGAATAGGGCCAGCCAATATGCCAAATTAATTTGATTAATGGAGTTTTAGCTTTTAAATCAATGTTTCCTCTGGAGATCTTTCTTCCTCAATAACAACACAACCTATTTGTTTGTTGTAATATATTCATTGTAAATGTGTTTCTCCTGTCACTGACTAACAGTAATGCTTCATTTATTTTAAATTCTTTAGATTTTTCAACAATTATAAACAATTAATACACATTGACAACCTTGCAAGTACTTCTTTGTTTTTGTTGTTGTTTGTTGATACTGCACATATACGACGCATAGATTTAATTAACAAAACTTCTTTTGAATCAGGTATCTTGAGTTCACATTAAAAAAATCTATGAAAATCATGAATTGTCCATGACACTGAAACAACACGTTTAATTTAACAGGGTGAACCTTTTGGTTGTATCATCCAATTCTACCCTGGAACACACAATATTCATATTTAGATTCAGTGATTAATTTGGATGGATAAGTAAAATTATTATTATATGTCCCCATAAATATGAACAAGACAGTCATGAAGAGGACTATAAATAATTAAAGCTAATAATAATATGTGCATTTTTATATTTGGTATTAATATTTGATAAAAAATATCACTGTGGTGTACAGTCTGTACATGCTACTATTAAATTATTCAACAATATTTTCTAAATCATAAATTACTGCACTATTGCTCAGCATTAAACAGGAAACATTTCTGAATGAGGTAACTAAATTAAACAAGCCCTAAATCCTGTCAGTATCAACTGTATATTTATTGTGAAGGGTTGAAGCGATCACGCTGGTCTTCACCTGTTAGTGAACCTGGGCCGTCATCAGTGTGCAGCTCATACAGCTGGACTCGACAAACACACACAAAGAGTTGTGTGCGAGAGCACTGCTTGACCGAACACGGTTTATGTGTGAGTGGAGTCGACAGAACTGCAAGTTTACACTGCCATCCACTGGCAGCTCTGGCCACCTACTATCTATCAAATACTGAATAAACTGATCAAAGCCTCCTTTGACACGTGTGATCTATTAAATCCTTTATCCAAACATCTATTAGTGTCACATGAAATCTGTGTGTTGCAGACTGATAGACGATAGACCAGGGTGTCTATTGAGGTCATTTTCAAACAAATTTGAGACTGAGCTTTGGACAAATCATTTAAGCACTGTATATGATTGATTTGATATATTAAAATTGACATTCTGAGACAAAAGATATTTAGACAGAACGAGATCCAACATTGTAGGAAAAATCACCGGAGATTCATATTACACTCACATTCCTACACACGTATTCTGTATAACAAAGTTGGCTATGAATGTATAAATCTCTTATTGGATTCTCACCTCCCCATAGAACATCTTTGCTGGACTGGACTACAGGTCTCTAGCAAACTCACTGTACTTAACGTCTTATGGTTCAAATCTCACAGGTTTATTCTGCTTTCAGTTTTGGCACACCAAACACATGCAATAATCTACAACAAAATGTCAGGATTGACACACTCACTACCTTTGGACATTTCAAGACATTGATTTCAAACCACTTTACTTCAGTTTACAATTGTTTGTTTGTTTTTTTATTGGACCTTTTTTAACATTGTATGTTTTGTTTATAAATTTCTCTGTGTTTTGACATCAGTGTAAATGAGAGAAATCTCAAAGACTTTCAAGGCATAAATAAAGGTCTGAAATGCAAAGAAATAGTGTCATCCACATAATCTGCAAAGTCCATAATGGGTTTTACCAGATCAGTGAAACCGGAGGTAGAGTAGCAACATAGAATACAAATAATATTAACATTATAGGAACAAAGGCAAAAAGTGACCAAGTAACTTTCTTACTGTACATATATTGTAATTCAGCTTGTTCAAAAACAGCATCAACCTCTTTAGAACATAGAGAATCATACAATTTTCTCCAAAGAAAAACTTTATGACTGAACTAACCCTAACCCTATTTTCTGACATTTTAGCTACATGATTCCATAGTCTCAACATTTCACATTTTCATATTATTGATTCAGGAATCCAACCTATGAACAGACAAAAGGGGAGCAAATTTATAAGCACCCAAATAGTAATGTGAAGCTGTGTTCTATACGGAGTCTGCTGAATCCCCATAAGGCTGCAGCAAGACACAGGCATCATAAAGCTGTGAGTAATTAAAGTACCACAGATCTTTACAGATTTTTTAACTGAATCCCATGAGTGGCCCTGTGCAGTGGTAAGTTTTATGTAGGAACATCATTATTAGAGTAGCAATAATCTGCATTTTGCCAACAGATAAGTGCAATTATAAAGTAAAAAGACAGTACTACATTCATAGGTAAAGCTTTGGAAAATCAGAAATATGTGGGCTTTCATGGAGAAAAGCACAACTTCCTTTGACAAAAAGAAATTCAAAGATGCCTGGATAAAATGAGATAAAATGTCCCTAGAAATTTAAACCTCACACACTCAAATTTAAGATTACTGCACTTAATAACTGTTTAAAGGCCTGATATTTGTAACACTGAACTTAAGACATTTTAATGAGTAGTAGAGGAAATTTAAATTATCAAAGAAAAAGAATCTGAAATAAACAAAAAAATAGAAAAATAGAAAAATAGAATAAGTTGGAAACATTAACCCAGGTCAGAATCAAAGATTAAACAGAAACAAATTAAAGTCCAGTATGTGGGGATGGAGGGCTTACAAGAAAACTAATATTCTACATGAATGACACAGAGAGAATGACAAAAGTATGTTTCATCATAAATGTATGCAAGTGTACATTCAAATGTTAAAATAAGCATCACCTAAATCTAAGTATGTGAGATGTTTTTAGCAGTAAAAGTGACTTAATTCAGAGACGGGCCTATGTGTAGTAAGGACATGTGGCCACTAGATGGTGAGATGAGCACAAAAATAGTAGCAGAGACACTCGTTCATTTCCTTTTGCTGTGTTGAGGGCATAGTTGCTTATTTTTAAAATGTTCTCTTCATAATGAAGCTGACACAACTTCATTTACATTACAAAAATGCACTGAATAATTTAATTCTGTTTTTAAACTTTTAGTACAAAGTGTAATAAACTTTGTCCACATTTACACTCACATAAGATGACTGGAATTAGAAGTTAAGAATGTTTATCAGCTTAAGTAAACAGCATTTTTCTATAACTAATCCTCTCCTCTCACCTTAATTTCTTCTTTAATAAGCAAAAGTCTCCTGACTCTAACTACATGACCCCTGTCCTAAACTGCCTTCAGTGAAGTCCTGTCACAAAACAGATTCATTAAAATTTGTATCTGGATAAGTTATCCAGATCAGGAAAAACAACATTTGCTTTTTTGTCTGACCACATGTGAAAGTAGTCTGGCTCGTATTGTGTACAGATTTAATGTCAGTGTAAACACAATATGTACAGCATGAGCGCAACATAGGTGTGTTATTATGTATTTACAGTTCTCTTAGTACATCCATGGCTCCCATCCATATTTACATTATTCCTCTCTGACCTCTGATCCACAAATAACACTGCCACATTAAGATGGGTTTTTATAACAAGATTCTCACAACACCATTTTAAATGACTCACATTGGAGGTTTTGCTCTGGAGGACAGAGATCCAATAAGGGGAACGAGAACACATTAAATATACCACGTGTAAACACAAAGGCAAGATGGGGCTGTATATTATCCAGTTAACGTGTCCGGATACAGGTCGTGTTTTTAACACCTGGTGTAAATGGGGTCAACAAACCTTGCTGGGAGGTGAATGTCTTAAACTGAGATTAAAGGTGCAATGCCACTTCTTTAACATGTGAATGTGAAACCAGTGCAATAATGTGAAACTCTTTAACTCAAACATCACAGTCTAAATGGTGCTCTGTAACTCCAATGTATTATTTTATTATATACTCAAAGTATTTCACTGTCATGACAGTGCTGATCACTGCTATAAATACTTAAACCAAACCAAAGTCAAATCAAGGCGCTAAGCTAACTTCTGGCTCAACTTTGTGGTTCACAGCCAATAGTAGATTTTTACAAGCTGATATAATAACAGTAGTTTGGAGCAGGAAAAAGCCAACAGATGATAAATCGAACCATGTCACCCTCTGAAAAACAAAACCTGAGAAAAAAACAAAACAGGAAATTTACATCTTTAACTTTATTAAAAGCTGTTATTGTTCAACTTTAGAAGGAACTGGGGAACTGTTGAACTGAACATCTATGTGAAAGTAATGACTATCTAATTAAATACATAAACTTAGATCACCGAACATCAAACTCAAAGTAATTAATCAATAAATCTAGAACTGAACCTCAACATAAGGGCATTTTCCCTCAAAGTCAGTAATTTCATCGAAGCCTCATATTAAAATGTCCTATCTCCACTATTTACTGGGGTAAAACTCCATGGTAACCTATGCTGAGACTGCTTGAGATAGCAGATTAAAACGTATATAAGCCTCACCTGCTGACCAAAAAACAAAAAAAAAAGAAATAAAACCTGTACAGATAGTAAGATGGTCTCTTAGGAAGGAAAGAGTGATGTGTTGTGTTATATGCGAATACATTCATAACTAAATAAACCCTGGGCTGACAGAGCAAGTTGATAACTTTGCATGAACCTGCTTCATGATACAGACCGCTCGAGTCCCTGTTCAAATCATGTCTGTAGATGGCAACTTCATTTTAGTCTACATAGATAAAGAACCGTTCTCTTTAAAAAAAATGTTTAGACTTAGTGATGGCTGAGGGGGTAGGTATACAGGAGGATCCAGGGAGGATGATGGGATGGGTATGCCTTCGCCTCCGGCCTAAAGGCTAAAGCTCACCCTGCAGTTAAACCTTTCATCAGGCCCAAACATCTGCATTCTACCCAGTCAGCATCCACAGGGAAACAATAAACACTCAGTGTGGAAACACTAAGTCCTCCTCTAAATCTCAAAGCTGTTTACTGCACTACCAACTTTCCTAAGTATACTTTGGAGAGAATAAAGTCTCTCCAGAGTAGATGAGGATTAAAGAGCTGCAGTTTGTGTGAAACTCATGACCCTCCTGACTCCTGAGTCAAACATTAGATTATGGAGAGGGGTTAAAGTTCAAACTCCATCTCTGTCTGGAGACTGTGCTATCGCATCTCCAGGCTGACCAATCAGATAGAGTTGTTCATTGTCTCAATTCCCAGGACACTGTGGAACCCTACTCAAACAGGACTGCACTAAATACTCATACACTCACTTTATTGCATTTTTATTGGATAGAGTAAAAAGAACCATGCAATATGAATGACCATGAACTATGGAATGACCCACATTTTAAGGGCTTTTGTAGAATTGGGTAATATGGACAAAAATGTTCTCACAATAAACATTGTCATATCAGTCGATATCAATAATTACCACGATAAAATGTCAAATCATTATTTCTTTCAAGTTTAAAGGCTGATTTTTGGTCCTGAGTTAAAGTTGAAGAAACCAGACGGTTATTCGTGGTGTTGAATTATTTGGGAAAAAGACAAAACAAGATGAAAACAACATAAAAGATGCAACAAGACAAAAACACTTGAAAGAGACACAACAAGATGCAAACACTGTAAAAGACATAACAAGACAAATATGTAATAAAAAAACATAATAAGATGGAAATAACATGAACAACAAGTTGAAAAGGTTGTAAAAGACAAAAATGCAAGCAAATGTGGATTGTGCTCAGACCAACCAGTATCCAGGTCTTTTTTAGAAGAAATGGATGATGTGTGCTCTGAACCAAAGCTGAACAAGACCATCCAGCAGCCAAGGACTGTCATGGTCTGGGGTTGTGTCAGTGCAAAGGTCAAAGATCATTGTCACTTCTGTGATGCTCCATTGGTGCTGAAAAGTCCATTAAGATGACGAAGATGAAGATAAGATTTAGGATCAACACGTGCTGCTTCAAGACAACAACTTTTCCAGGAATGTCCATGAATATTTCAACAAGACAACGTAAAACCACATTGAGCCACATTACAAAGACCTGGATGAGGAGGAAGAGGGTGTGGGTACTGGACTGGTCTGATGTAGTCCACACTTATAGAGACTTGTATCTTGAAACACAAAATGTGACACTGAAGACCCTGTACTGTTGAACACCAAGAGGTTTTGGGTGGAAGCAGTAGCATGTCTGTAGTTTATGTCCACATGATCTAAGACTGACAGAAAGGCAGCATCTATTATATTTATCCTACATTTCAGAGGAAAGTTGTATCTGTTTCTATATAAAAATCAAGCCAAATCAAGCCAAATGCTAAAACAGGTATTTTTACTGTGTAACTGTCTCAATATTGAGACATTTTAATACCATCCAATGTAGATACATGTAGACTATTAAAATCAATACCTAGTATAAATTTTGTTTTGATAGCATTAAATACTAGCTTAAGGCTGGAGAGTGTTATATGAAAGTTATGAAATTTCAACTGCAAGTTGCACAGATTCAGCAAAGCAATACAGAATTGTGTCATCCACATGCAGGTGAACATTACAATCTGTCAAGGAGGAGACAATATTGTTAATATAAACACTAAACAGGACCGGGCCCAGAACTGATCCTTGTGGAACACCTTTAGTTACTAATAAAGAGTCTGACTTAATATCTCCAGATTTGAGACACTGAAATCTGTCAGAAAGAGCAGCTGAGTCAAACCCAATTTTAGAGTGTCTCAATGAGCAATGAATGATCAACTGTGTCAAAAGCTTTCAATAAGTCAACAAAAACAGCAGCACAATGCTTCTTCTGTAACAGCAGATATGGTATTATGCTTAGCTCTATGCTATGCTTAGGTTTGACCAGTGATATAGACTGTGGTGGCCCGCCATACTTTATTTTGTATTTAGCCTTTTAATCAAATATTGTGGCGAGCACTCACTTTACTATGTAGCGAATATAAATTAATTTTGGGACAAATTTGGAATGTGCTGCTAATATTATAATGTTAATGGAGATGTTACTGCTGTTTTTTGTATAGGTTATTTGCTAACTAATTATTGTTTGTCAGTATCCAACGTTCTTTTTACTGTGAGTTGAGCAGCTCCTCCAAAGACACAGCAGCAGCAAACAAACTCGGTAACATTAATAATGCTCATCTTTTGAAAAACATAATTATTATTTCCCCAGACAAATCTGACATCAGATAATCAACAAGTAAGTTATCAAGCCAGTAGGGGCTCTGTGCATGTCTGTGTGTTTGTTACAATGCTACAAACTAGTCTGTGCTTACTTTGAATCCACTCAATTTCTCACTGCAACAATGTAAAGCAGAGCTACCAACTCTCATGCCAGATCTCCATTTTCTCACAGGGTTAAACATAACATCAAGACTGATAACATCATGAAGCAAAAAGACAACACTTACAGAATATAATACATCAATGAGATGAAGCAGAGCAGCAAAACAGCACAAGCTGAAGTGAAAGTTAATTACCTTGGTAACGGGATGCTCTGTGCATTTTTGGTCAATAACAAACAGGGTTGCAATCATATTCTGGTCTCATATAATCTCATCCTTTCAGTCAATTTTATTTCAATTTAAAAAATGTAATAAGAAAAGGTTAAAATAAAAGGGTAGTACAACTCTCTACCTGTTGTATATTTACAAATGAAATTAAGTTAAGCAGACAACACATAAAATATGTTATGTTCATACGGTCTACAATGAAATACAAGTCAACGTGCATTTAAATATTACTGCTTCCTTTTTTAATTTCCTTTTTTTCTTATTTGGCATTGCACTTGTTAATTAACACTGAATCCATTAAATTAAAGCTGCATTAGAACTGAAAGATTTAAACCTTTAATTTTTAAAATATTTTCAACTGAAATCTTAAATGTTTAAAAAGGTAAGAACACCCAAAGTGGAAAAGTTGTCTTCCCACAACAAAATCACCACATTCCTCACCCTTCCTCATTAGACATGCTAATGAGTCATTTTGTGCTGTTATTACTCACTTTATGAGGCTCAAGTCCCCTTTCACTTCACTCCCATAAACTCAGGTAGTTTATTACTGCCTCAGAGGCATCTGTACAGTCAGCTGTTGCCTTGTGTCTGAACTTTATAGCTTCAGTCAATCTAAGTTTTCATTTTAACTTAACTGTAAAAGAACGGTATGCACCTGAATGATAGAATAAAAAAGAATATAACAGAAACCTGCACTAAGGCAAGGGCATCTGACATGAGTCTGTACATGACGGCTAACATTAAATTTTATTCTGTGGTCTTAAGCAAGACAGTGCACAACACAAAAGCAGAGATTTAAGGGACTAAAATATTATTATTATTATTCAATTTTTTTTTATAAATTGAAAAAAAAACCCTGCTGCATCTACTTCCCTCAGCAGTGGGTACAGATTCAGTTTGAGTTTGTTTGATATTTCATTTAGTACCCAGAACTAACCACTGGATCTAATAGCCATTGTGTAGGTCCGACTTTTGCTGGCAAAACAGGTCTGATCTGAGGCATGGACTCCACAAGACCTCTGAGGGTGTGCTGTGGTACACGGCACAGAGATATTAGTGGCAGATCTGTGGGGCCTCCAGGGATAGAATTGTTTGTCCACCACATCATCCCACAGATGCTCAATTGGGTTGAGATCTGGTTGTCTTTCCTTAGGTTACCTACCAAGACCTGTGGTTTTGGAGATGCTCTGACCCAGTCTCCCCCTTTTGAATGAGGCCCTTGTCCAAATTACTCAGATCTTTACACTGTCCATTTTGCTGCTTCCAACACATCAACTTCAAGGACTAAACTGACACTGACATACCATTATAATGAGATAATCAACATTATAACCACTTCACCTGTCAGTGGTCACAATGTTATGGCTGATGAGTGCATAGATACAACTGAATTGAATTGAATTGAATTGAATTGAATTGAATTGAATTGAATTGAATTGAATTGAATTGAATTGAATTGAATTGAGTTGTTTTTTTATAAGTTATGTGATATTATAGATATTGCAGTCCGGATCTGTCAGACACATGGCCGGGCACCATCCAGAGCCCATCCAGTGCTCCAAATGTATCACACAAGCACCATGGCAGCTCCTCCTTTTTACACAGTGCAAGGAGACTGTGTTGCGGTGTCCGTCTTGACGTACAGTCTACGGGCAACACATTAAGCCAGATATGGGACCTGCAGCTCCAGAGTCTGGAGGTCCATTATAATTTTTTTTAAAATTTTGCATCACACTGCTCCTTCCCAGCATCAAGACCAATTTCAGCCTACATGGATGGAGCAATAACACTGTACTGTCTTTCCCTCCTCGTGTATAGAGAAGAGGAACTGGCAGCATATTTCATTAAGACTCTGAAGACAATCACATTGTGTCCACAAGTTTATTAATGTGCAAAGTGTAAAACTACAACAAAAAAGGCTAAAACTCAATTACTGATGTGCAGAGTGGTCATGGAAATTATAATGCATGTTACTCTTTATGTAGCACTGCACAAACCTAAAAATATACAACACTAAACTAACTGCATAACATATGGATATTTAGTATAGATTATATTGCCTCATTACACAAAATATTAACATTAAAAGTGCAGGCAAGTGTAAAAGTAACAACATACATACAGATGATACCATGAACGACGAAGGATGAAGCAGTCGCACACCCTAACCTCCACTGACCACTAACTTCTGCATAGCCCTCTGAAACAACCAACTAAAGTCGAACACCAGGGGGCAACAAAGGCAATTGCTGCACAATACATGTAACACAAACACATAGAGAAGATGATCCCTTGGTTTATAGGTCAGTGCATATCACACATGACAGATGTAGCAATGTAAAAGATGTAACAAAACAAAACAGAGCAGAGAGGGAGACTTGACTAGAGAAAAGGTGTTGTCTGTTTAATAACGGTCTGAGACCAGGAGAACTAATCCACATGTTGATCCATGACATCATTTACTGTTTCCAGATCCACTTACTATATTACTATATTACTCTGTATCTCATATGTTGCAGCACTGTGTTCTAGGTCCAAAACCACATCCAGTTGTCATTCTACGATGTTCCATGTGACGATAAAGAGCAGAGGAAATCGATGAAGTTGATAAGCAAAATTATAATTCTTAAACAAATGACAAAAAATGATGGCTGGCGCCAGCTAATGTCAGTGCATAAGCTAAATAACATTAGTTCCAATATCAACTAAAAAAAAAAAAAATCAATGTCAGTTTAATTGTACACTATATTCAGATTATTTTCATTATTTTATTCAGTAGTAATTCTTCTGTGTATGTCTCCTAAATGTGTCCCTACAGGATGCAATCTACTGCAGGTAAAATACTGATTATGGAAAATTATACTAATCACTCAATTTGAGTTAAATAAATGAATTTAACCCATTCTGAGCCCTAACTGGTACCTCACTAAAGAAAGATATTATAGTAAACAAGCATAAAGGTGGAGATGAGTTTTACGGCATCATGATGAGTGCTTCTGCTTTTACCAGAGTATTTTTGTACACAAGTATCTCTACTTCTACTGGAGTAAAGAATGTGTGGACTTTTGCCACCTTTGACCAGTCCTGGTTTTACAAGACAGATGAAAGCAAAGAGCTATATCCAGGAAAACCTGAGCAGGTCAGCATACATGTTTACACAAAAGCATTAATACAAACACGCACTCTCCGTCTCTCTCTCACTCTCTCCGGTGGCTGTAATCTATGGCAGACCTTTCAGCCTTTGGGCGTTTAATGTGAACACTGTGATAACACAATCAGTCCCAGTCCTCACCATCCTCTCTATCTCACTGCTGCTGCCTCCATCCTTTCCTGTGCTCCTGGGCCAGATAATGAAATACATAAATGCAACATAGGTTTTTTAAGACAGTGGGATGTTTTCCTCCCTTCTTCCATTCTGCCTTTGATGTCAAAGCATGTTTCACTCCAAAACAAAATGCACAACAGCCAATGAATAATGGAGCCAAGCGCAGCACAGCCACCTTCTAATCTCAGCAGGCCTGCAGCCCAGCGCTTCAAAGCTTCACGAGCAGCAACAGCACCACAATTATCATAAAGTATCACCACAGCAACAACAGCTTTATAATGCTCAAGCAACGTGACTGCATAGTAAGTGTAAAGGACCCAAAGACATTGGTAAAAGTGCCAAGGAAATCGAAAATGCAGAGCATCAACAGGACTTTGGTTAGTGGTTTAACATAGGGTATGTCTTTGTGTGTTTCATCATTCACCTGGTGATTTTTGAACCCATTCTCACTCCCAAATCGTCACATACTGCCACTTGGTCATGAGTCCTTGCCGCCTGTTAATCAATTAATATAAGTCCTTAGTCGTCAGAAATTGAAGGCATGAGGCAAGTGATATCGTTAAGTACAAAAACCACTAGTAGGAGGTGGTTATGATGGTTAAGGTGGAACACCAAACTTTGTGGACACTTTTATTAATGAGAAACCTGGTTGTTTTAAAGGCTCAGGGTACTTCATTGATCTTATCAGGTCATTTATTCTTCACACTGTTAAAATGTAATTTTGTTTTGCTTACTTCTGCAGGATTGGCAGTAGAAATATTAAATTTATTTGTCAATTGGAAAAAAAAAATTTGAATTGAAACTTGGTTCATATATTGATGTAAGAGTTAACAAAATGGTCCGCAATTTGCCTGGAAAGCTACACTGTTAATCCAAACAATGTATCTCAGAGTCTGATTTTAATGCCTTTTAAGTCCTTTAAGTTATGTTTGTTGTTGTTTGTCGTTTGTTTTTTTTTGTTTTTTGTTTTTTTAATGCTGTAGCTAAACACAGTTCACTGGAGGGTGAATTCCTGCGTCACATGGTTTCTCCACTGTCCCACCCCTTTAGGAGACTAGCGGCAGATCCTGTCCCATTCAATGCAAAGGGTGAAATGAACATTATCACACATGAACACCCACACACAAGCCACATATCTTCTGAACATTCTCACATTAAAATGGCATAGTATACTATTTCATACCACTGGCGTAGCACACAGTGAAATGACCCAGGAGTATCTCCAAGTCAGGCATGATAAGAGCTGTCAGAATTCTCTAAATGCAAAGGCCCAATTTAAGCCATTTGAGGCAAATCTTGATTTGTGATATTGGGCTATATAAATAAAATTGAAAATTGAATTGAAAGGGAAGGAGCGTCAATGCTTCCTTTAGCATAGGCCACCCTCAGCATCTGTAATCACCAATTTCCAAATATCCACATCATTAAACCTACACAGAGGAACTACACAGGGATGCCCATTATCACCATTACTTTTTGCACCTTTCATAGAACCACTTCCTTAAGCCAAAAGACAGAATAACAGCATTTCAGGTATTAAATCAATCTCACACCACCATAAAAGTAGTTTATATGCGGATGACACTTTATTTAACAAATCCATCAACCTCTCTTCTATCAGTCCACACTCTGATCAGCGCTTTCAGTAAGATTTCTGGCTACTCCGTCAACTGGTCTAAGTCAGAGATTCTGCCTCTAAGCCCCTCTGACTGGGATGTTGGGGGTGGGGACCTGCCCTATTACCTCACAACCCCATCCATTAAATACCACGTCTCAACAAAACAAAGCCACACACATTATAACAAAGTCAGAT